>CM017556.1:50744016-50859016 GCA_007844125.1 Sinonovacula constricta | reverse complement strand
TTCAGACCAATTTTGTTTATGTTCAGATATAACGAATGTTGGAAATCAGCTCTGACTGACTTGTTTCTCGTACATGCAGTTTTACTAATGCCCATTCAATGTAAAATCGCCCATGAATGCTGTGCAGGAAATAATAGAACTATCTATGAAGATTATGTTATATCTTAGCAATAAAATAAGAAACGTTGTTATAAACATGAAACATTGCACATCTGAGATAATAAGGTTTACGACTATACAACTCTCTAAGGATACATTTATGACCTAGAATCTAGAATCTCTATTTATTATCTACATAATTTACTTTATTGCCAATCTAATGGTTTCAACGTCAAGGCTCAGAAAATATTTATATATTTATGGTCCAATTACTTCATATTGCTATTGACAAATTGTGGACTTCGAACAGTATGCATACTTTACGATCTGAATGGAAAATATTCCATTATTTTAACTGTCTAGTTTGTTATAAAGTATGTACTCTGCCTTCAATTCTGCTGTCAATTCTCTAATACACTCACACTGTTCTGGACAACTTATAAATACATCTTTACTGCTCTACTATTATTATTATCGTTTTAGGCAAGTTTACTGCAATAACAAATTATATTCAAGACTGTAGCAGTCTGCATGTAATTTTGATATATTCTACCACCTGTCTCTTTCGATTAAATCTGTCGTATATTTCCTTGAATGCAAGCACCCAAACGAAATTAAATTGAAACGAACGCATAAATACAATGCTGTAAGATGCAGGTTTGGCATACATAGACAAGAACATAATGTGTCTCTCCAAATGTCTCAGGCATAAAATTCAGAATAAGAAATATAAATATTCAAATGACCCTACTCTATCTGACGTAATAAAAATAATTTCTAACATGATTTGGAGGATCCTGTCAAATATGAATATTACATTCGTGTATTGTTTGATGCAGGATATAAACCAAATAAATTAAATGCGACAGCAAATTGTTGTCAACACAATGAAGTTGAACCAACGTTTCTGTAAGATGTATACAGCAAATCGACCAATGTTCAAAGGGATCACACAAACACGTACTTATTAATGCGTTGTTAAACGCATAACCTCGATATTGATTTATCAATTCTTGTTTAAATGTATTGATTTACATTAAAATTAAAAATTTATTAGAACAAATTTCTGATTTATTTTACACTATATTTTATATGACTTTCTTGGAGTATGTAAGTATGGGCCTAATAAAATGCATTTAGCAAGAGGTTAGATAATCTTTGACCAAATAAGGTGTTTGTTACCAGTCTTGTTTTAATGCTATAAAATATCTCCTGTCTGTGTTAATTTAGGGATGCTGTGTAATTAAGAACATTTATTTCCCTAGTACGGGTATACACATGCATAATGATGATTTAAATGATGATGATGATAATAATAACAATAATAATAATAATAATAATAATAATAATAATAATAATAATAATAATAATAATAATAATAGTAATTATAATAGAAATAATAAATAAATACACAAATAAATAAATAAAACAAAGAGGAATATATTGCAAATAACTTCAACGTTTGTATTGTGACATTCTTTTAATGCAATTTAAAATGATCAGTCGTTTCAAATATGTACTTAAATAATAATTGTATGGAATTGTCACAATCGGAAAGGAGTGCAATACTTATTTAAAATTCAGCTTATCTATAAGACGGGGCAAAAGACATATACTTATTAATTGGACGTTTTTCAAATTACATTTATAAGATAATTATGTATTACCATGAAACTCTACAAGGATAAGGAAGTACACAAAACAGTATACCAGATAAAGGAAAAGTTTATATGTTTTATATCGCCCTTTGTCATATAGAAATTAGCTGTAACTTCCTGTGTGGAAGACTACTTTTGATATTGTAGTAGTACCTTTTTGCAGAATATTGTTGTCAACTACTTTAACATTGTTTCTATCATTTTCAGTGTATATTTTTTCTTTATATCTCATTATTAAGGATCTTTTCAAGGTACACAGTATCTCGCTCGTCGCGTTGAGTCTTATCAAGTCCAAACACACAGTATCTAAACGCTAAGCAAAATTGACGGCGTATTTGCAATTGCAAAAAATATTCTTCTGTGACCCATTTATCTATTATAACTTTATGAAGGTCTGCTTCAAAGGAAAATAAATATTCCAAAGGGTTCCTTGCCAGTAACCAGTTACAGTTCACATTTTATTACGTTGTAATTAATTGAAACAGGTCATATTCGATCTAGGTATTTTAATGTCAATAACATGTGCAAACTGTTTAAAACAGTGTCCGATTCAGAGCTTGTTTGCTTCCTGAACGAGATTGGTATTCTTAAGAAGTTATTTTAACTCTTTATTATGCTAACGTAATGGATTTTTAAATGTTTATTGTACTAACTTGTATTCATGTATATTTCATAATATTTAAACCTGATATATTTTTAAATTTCTACTCAACCAGATAATACCCTATTTACGTTAAACTTAATCGTTTTCGGCGCCATATGATCTGTTAAGTGTCGGTGTGCCTTAAAACCCAAAATACGAAATACAAATACTATTACAAGATAACTAAAGGCTGCTGGATGCTTCCTAAATTATGTTGAATTAAAATTCCTTTTAGTATTGCTGCAACGTTAGCAACTTTTGTCGAATCCAAATTCTTTCCAGTATTGCTGCAACGTTAACAAATTATGTCGAATCCTAATCCCTTCCAGTATTGCTGCAACGTTAACAAATTATGTCGAATCCCAATTCCTTCCAGTATTGCTGCAACGTTAACAAATTATGTCGAATCCTAATTCCTTCCAGTACTGCTACAACGTTAACAAATTATGTCGAATCCTAATTCCTTCCAGTACTGCTACAACGTTAACAAATTATGTCGAATCCTAATTCCTTCCAGTACTGCTACAACGTTAACAAATCATGTCGAATCCTAATTCCTTCCAGTACTGCTACAACGTTAACAAATTATGTCGAATCCTAATTCCTTCCAGTACTGCTACAACGTTAACAAATTATGTCGAATCCTAATTCCTTCCAGTATTGCTGCAACGTGTACATCTTATGTCGAATCCTAATTCCTTCCAGTATTGCTACAACGTTAACACATCATAAAACTCACGAATATGTGTACAATTTAACGTTTCATTTGATCCCAACCTCATCGATCAATTTACCATGTAAGTTGTATTTTGTGGCTTCGAAAGAAGTTAAGCGAAGCTAGACATGAAAGAGTACCTCAGGATATTTAAGTTCACATGCAGAACTTCCGTTACAAATTAACATATGATGTGATCAATAACAATGAGTTACAGTGACAGTCAAACACCAAAATATCATTTTGACAAAGTCAAAGAAACGCTAAGTGTCGCATCATTGGAAATGTTAATAATATTTCTGCTTGTTTTATTTTAAACGTTCTCGTCACCGATTTTATGCATAGGTCGTACAAGATCTTCTAACGACTGGCATTTGTGTCTTTATTCCAATCTTTCAAACAGTGAACATTCAATTACGGTGTTTGCCATTCTATAATTCAATCTGCTGGTTTTAAAGTCCATCTGGCTGTCCATATGAAAAGATTATCTTCCTGTTCCATTCTGCATATAAGTGTTAAAATTGCTATGTAACCCCTCTCTAATGACTATTATTCTGGGAAGATGCTCAAAACAACAAATTATTTACAGACTGAAGTATTCAGACAATCGGCAGTGTGCTTGTTGTATTGTACAACTTTTAACTTTCAATAAGATTTATAATGCCCTTTATATAACCAGGTATAAAGGTAACTGACTTTTATATGCATCTAAGATGTAATTTATACATAAATGTTGGCATCTGGTAGCATTTTGTTATGTTTGATTTAAATAATTTTTGTGATAGTCACTTTTATTTTAATAATAAGTGTTTCAAGTTAGAATCCAGATTATCATTCAAGAATATAATACAGTCCCAAGTCATTGTTTCTTAGGGACCTTTGATTCTTATAAGGCATATTTGCAAATTATTACGTTCAAGAATGTTCTCTTGATTCATGTGCAATGTTTAAACATGATAATATTTATTGTTTGATAGAACATTTCGATGTTTAATTAATGTGTTTTTTTTCACAACAATTTCTGCTTGAAGATTAAAGGGCATACGAAAAAGGTCACATTTAAAACAATGCATACTACAACCTTAGTCTATAAATCTATCTCATGATTAAATAACAAAAAAACAAACAAACTCGTTTTCAAGTTGTTAAGGCGTCAACATTTTTCAGCAGGTATCATTCTATTGATGTGTAAGTGCTACATGTTGTCTCGTAGATAAGATATCGCACTGCAGAACTAGCCAAGAAAATGTCTAGTAGTAAAAGTTAAAAGACGTTTTTTTTTCTATTGAAGTGATGAAATTATCAATCATATTAAAAAGCAAACACTTAGGTAGTAGAACACAATGAAAACTATATTTCTAAGTATTTGGTAAAATGTCCTGATTTTCATTTGCAGCATGATTTTCAGAAAAAGATTTTAGTATTTTGTCAATTTATAGGACAGGGAAATAAGAAGAAGATAAATTAGAAACATTGACTGTCTAATGACAATAGATTTGACAATTATTTCTTTATCTTTATTCATTCTAAGCTTGTCGCCACATAGATATTGTTTTTCACAGTATCAAATAGTTAGATGACTACAGGTTAACGCCCTTGAAAAAATATTTTTTAAGTAAAAAGGTAAACAAGAAAAGGTCCTATAATAATAACCACACATATTTAAATCTATACTACCTCTAGACCAAGGAAAACAGGATACCTGTAATTATGAAAAAACACAGAGACGAGAAAAATAACTTGTTGGAATTTCAATGTCTCTGCTTTGACCAGCTATCCGTCCAGTTTAGTTGGTACCATAAACATACCATAAAAAGCGCTGATATTGTTATACTCCTTTACATTTTTGCTAAATTCCGATTATTTATTATAATTATTATGCAGCTTTTTTTATTTCGACTTCAAAAGACCTAAAACGCAGCTGGACTCGATAATGTGCATAAATAATTTATGCAGAACTCTGTCTGCAGTCCGACTCAACAAATTACCGTTCCGTGATTTCCAACAACAATGAAAGAAATAAAGTTGAAATAAAATAACTGAAGCATACGCAGACTGATTGCACGTTTGTTTTTATTACAACCCAATTGAAAGACAATTGCGTGAAATGCTGCTTTTTAGAGTAACGTGAATTACATGTATTGATCTCAGAACGATTTTGTGCATATACCGATATATAACGATTGTTAGAAAACTTGAACATGCAAGTTTACTAATTTGCATGTAAATGTTAAATCATCGATGAATGTTCTGAAGGAAACGTGTGAGAAATGTGTGATTATGATTATTTCATATATTAGCAATATAATAAGCAACGGAGTTATAGGCCTGAAACATTGCACATCTGAGATAATAAGGTTTACAGCTATACAGCTCTCTAATGGCACATTTATGGCTTAGAATATTGTCTTGACATCTCATTTAATATAGTGCCAACCCAAAAGCTTTTATAAAGGCTAAGGAATATTTATATATTTATGTCCAATTTAAGTTATACTGTACAAGAGAAATCGGGAACAACATCTTTTAGGCAGTAGCTTTATGATTGGAAAATATCCTAATATTCAAACTGTCTGGCTTGACATACTGTCTACTCTGCCTTCTGGCTGCTATCAATTCCCATGACGCCCCGTTCTGCACAACATAATAAATACAGCTATATTACTCTACTATAAGTATTACCATAGCAAGTTAACTGCAAAAACAATTGTGTTCTACACTGTTGAAATCTGCATGCAATTTGAATGCATTATACCATCTGTCTGTTTCGTTAATATTTATGGTTAATTTTCTTGATTGCATGCAACCGAATGATATTAAACAAGCACGAATGATTTTGCAGTTTTGGCATAAATAGACAGGAAACATACAGTACGTCTCTCCAACTGTCCTTGGCGTACACTTGAAAATAAAAATGTAAATATGTAAATGATCCTAGCCGTATATGGTGTAATCATCAGACATGATTTGGACGTCGAAAATATTATTTTTTATTGGTGCTTTGGTATGATGCAACATATAAACAAAACAAAACTAAATGCGACAGCAAACTGTGGTCAAGCCAAAAGAGTTGTAAAATTGTTGAATCGTTACACCGCATGATACCACTTTCTCAATTTTGTATCATTTTATATTATAAACATAGAAATATGGTTCTGTATCATTATATTAATGTATGCTAATAAAAGAATGAGTTGTTTCTTACTGCATTAGGATAGGTCCTGCCTCTGTACTGATACATTTAGTCTTGCTGTATTTCTTAATGTTAAAACGTATCACGGAACAAAATCTTGATTTACTTGTCAGAATTGTTAATGTATATTGGTAAATCTGCATGCCGTACAACATTTGACAGAGGGTAAGTAAACTCAAGTCCAAAGATAAGTTCCGGCGGAGTGTCTGTTCTATATTATGGACCCCAAAGGTTAACAACGGTTACAGCAAGTACTTGATGCTGTGTAATTAAGATACTTTATTTCCGAAATATAAATGGATACACATATATAATTTAAACTCATTGTTCAATAAAATAATTTAATTATATACTTAATAACAACAAAAATGTGAATATGACAAATAACTTGCATCATCATTCAACGTTAAGGCTTTGGCACTTATAACATTCTCATACAACTTCCAACGAAATTTAATTTAGAATATATACATTTAGAATAATCTGACCTGTATATTATATTTAGATGAAACTAGTTTGCAATTATCACAGTCTGAAAGTAATTCAACTCCTATTTAATTCATTTATTTATTATTATTTTCATTCACCCCAAAATGTGGACATAGAGCTATTAATTGGACTACATGTACCTTCAATTATACGTGCCTGACTTTAATATGTCTAGGGACAAGCTGAATAGAAGTTTCTCCGTGTTTTGTTTTAAGTTGAGCGCTAATTTGTTTTTGGTTTTGCTGCAACGTTAGAAGACCATATAACTCACAAAGTAACGTTCCATTTTAATTTGCTCACCATCAAGATGTCTGGCATTTTGTGGTTTCCAAAGAATTTAACCTCAGCCAGACATGAAAGAGCACATCAATATGTACAACTTCGCCTGCCGGGCTTTCTTTACAGCGGCTGTGATCAATAACTATGAGTTAGTAGATTCGCAGTCAAACACATTTAGATTATTTTTACTGACGCAAACTCAAGGAAACCCAAAAGTGTCGTTAGGTTGGTATTTCAATTATTTCTTGTTGCAATACAAAACGTTATGTAACTCACGTCATCGATTTTGTGAATATATAACTATAGTTGTGCATATCTCCATACGAAAGGCATTTGTATCTTCCATTTCGAATATTTTATAACTTATAATACACATAAATATAGACATTACACGTGTTCTGTTTGTAAGACGTTCATTTTGAACAAAACTATCAATGTAAACGTTAAAGCAAAGGCAGGTTTTATAGGGAATTGGAACATTTTGGTAATTATGGAATAATTGATAACATTTATTAAAATAGAATTATAAACTTATGTTAGCATTAATTGATTGCCATTAGGCATATGACCTGCTTGCAAAATGCAAAATCTTTACTATGAAAACTCAGAATAGAAAGTAATACCCTAACAAATTTAGGTTTCCTCAAGAAACTAAAAAATAAATCATTAAATCAGTAAACATCCCATTTTTATTATATGTACCTTTTTATAATTCAATCTGTCTTGAGTCTATCTGGCTTACCAAATACAAAATTATCTTCCTGTTCCATTTTGCAAATCGTAAAAAACCGCTATGTTACTTCCCTATACCTATTTCTATTGTTGGTAAGATTTCTTTAACAAGAAATTTCAAGACTCAAATTCTAGACATTCGACAATCTGTCTGTTATTTAGACTTACCACTTGTCACCGCCATGAAGATATACACTGCATATAAATGTAAGTTACCTTTATACCCATCTAAGTTGCCATTTATTCATATATTGGTTTGCATGCTTTTGTGCATTAGAAGTACTGTTTTTATCAATACCTTTGTAATAAGTGTTTTGAATCAGGATAGAAATTATTATTTTTAACAAATTTAATATCCTTTCGTTGCTTTTTACGGATCCTTGATTATTGTGTTCCTACATATCTTTGATTTTAATTTTATTTAGCAACATGCCTTTCCGATATTTTTGTTGGTCAATTTTACAGTTTGGGTAAAAGGTAGAACATAAACAAAACATTCTAATGAAAATAAATAATTTAGACATATTTTCTTTATCCTAACGAACTCGGGCAGTTGAGGCTTCAGTATTCAGCTTTAAGTTAGTCAAGTTAGCGCTCTTTTTGCATTAATAATCTTATTCAGTCCATACCTACAGCATCGAAACACTAATTAAGCAAATTGTGCGATGTTATAATCGACTATCTTAATACTCATGCATTCAATTTTATGCATTTGCATGTTTATTCTTATTTGAGGTTAAGTTTTCCTCACCATCTAGTCAAGTGAGCATTATCTCGCTTGCCGTGTTGACAATCATGTCCATTCCCTACCCTCGGCATTAAACATTTATTGAGCACAATGGATGGCGTTATAATTAATGAGCATCACACTCGTCTATTGTCGGCTAGAAACTAGATATTCTTTAATATCAGACCGTTTCTTCCTTCAGGTTATGCACTTATCGATTTTCAAGCCGACCAGGGAACAACACAACTGAGCAAAATGATTTTATATGCAAATGAGCGTTCCCGCTCGGGGCGCCACCATATAAATTTTACACCAATCTAAATTGCCCGTATGGCAGAGAGAGTTTAAAATGATACATGATCATCCGTTTCTCCGGTTGCTACGTGTGATGTGATAAAAACTAAAAAAACTGAATCAATTTAAATAACCAAGAATTATTGTATGAAGAACTACCACGAAAATGTATTGTGTGAGTAAATAGATTTATTTTTAGAAAGAATTTGCAAGATTTAACCAGAAGGCCTACATGTTATTATAAAAGTTGGATGAAATACCATAAAGTAATGATAACCAAATACCGTCATTCTAGAAACATTTGAGAGAATCACACACACAAGGTGTGACTATTACACTGATAACCAGAACAAAACATGTATTTACATGTAATAAGTCTGAGCCTTATTAGACACATAATTTGAAATGTCTAAAAAGCATAAAATACATTTCAACCAATCGTGACCTAATATTGGATAGTA
Source organism: Sinonovacula constricta (assembly GCA_007844125.1). Classification (NCBI taxonomy): domain Eukaryota; kingdom Metazoa; phylum Mollusca; class Bivalvia; order Cardiida; family Solecurtidae; genus Sinonovacula; species Sinonovacula constricta. Next base: position 50,849,726 of record CM017556.1, on the reverse strand, counting down.
TGCTTAATGAAATTAAGAAGTCTATAAAACCGACCTTATCCCAGTGATAGACACATACAACACATTTAATTAAACGTAACTTTAAGTCAATCTAAGGTAAAACAGTTAAAATTATTGTTGATTGGTTTGTTCTTAATTATAAATAGGTAAATAAGAAAAGGTCCTATCAAAATTTTCACAGATATTTAAATTTTATCTACCAGTAGACAAAGGCAAACAAGGTTAATGCAAATGTGACAAAAACACAGAGACGAGACATAACACACATAAAGAAAAAACCACCAGTTACCGCCTTGGAACAGGCAATAAATGATAATATTAAATAAATATTAACTTGTCTTTTTTATCAATCTGTTGAAGTAGTGCTCAAGGAATCACAACTGCTAGATAAGACAATTTGTTTCAACCTTGCAAGAGTATGTTATCTTTAGGACATGTTACTATTTCGGGCAAATAAGATTACTACGATCTGTTGTGTAAGTGTAGGAAGTATTGATCATGTTTCCCCCATTAACGCACGGTAGGAATTACTCTAATTTGCTTATACTATTACAATAACCTTTTAGACATGTTATGTTTCTCTGTTCCTTTATAATATTTATGATGTCATGTGTACTTCCGGTTTTTTAATTTTAAGCGCAGCTGGACCCGAAAAAGCGCATTAATAATTTACGCAAATTTTACCTGCAGCTCCTTTCTAACAAATTACTGACCACTGCACTCCCTTACAACAAGACGAAGTTAAAATAAAATTAGAATGTGATATTCTAAGGAGATTTTACCCAGTTTAAAACAAATCAATAAGAAACTTAGATGCGTCCTGATGCCTTGAAAATAATTCTAGAGGGGACGTCAATATATTATAATCATATACAATTTTAGTCGGTAATTTATAATTTCTACGTAGAACAATCATTATCTTTTACAATGGCATTCATGCTGCAAAATCCTTGATGCTCATCATTGCAACTAATTATAATAATTATATGGCTAATTTATTCAGTTAAGATATTCGTCAATCAAATAACATGCTTACTTCCTTTACTGGTACATAATCAGTTATCAGATAAAATATTTTATAATATATTTTATAACAGAGCATATGGTCCACTCCCTTAAATTACAAACAAAAATCATTTGCATATGCATATTTTCCATGTTTTTCTTTCAATTTTATCTCCCTCAAAATATAGTGATCACTCTCTTTCTGACCGCGTTGGCCATCTTAACCAGCCTAATACCGAAAGCATCGACACACTGAGAAATATGGTTTGCACAATTATTTGAAGAATAATACACATGTCAATCGTTTGACCCAGTTGAGATTACCCTCTTTTTTCCCTATGTTTTGATGAAATTCAATTTTCGGTCGTGAAACCGTCGCTCGGATTTTTTAAACAAAACTTATGATAATATGCAAATGAGATAATTAAAAACTAGATTTGAATCTCTATCGGATAAAAACCATTGCTGATGTCTTGTTTAGATGCGACATAATCATCCGCTTCTTCAGTTGATTCGTGCGGTGCAAACAAAAACAGAATAATAATATATATAGACTGATGAAAATGTATATAAATTACACGAGACTGCGTTCAGGGTTCCAGAATATATATTGTGAGAAGTAATTAACTGATGTCAATGAAACTAACAGACAATTCTTCCTTTTTCAATATTTTCAGTATCGTAAAAATACTGTAAAACACTTCATAACACAAAATATAACGCAACATTTGTTCGAAAAGATTAAAAAATATTTTGATTATAGCATCATGGAACCCTTGTCCCAGTTTGCGATAAATATTTTATTACTATGATGACCTGTGATTACATCAATGTCTGTACTTAAGCCTGTTCTTTAAACCATATGTCAGTTACATTGAGTTGTAATTTTTATCAGTAAGCGTTGACAGAGTATAATACATATAAACTACATAGAAATTCATAAAGTAAATGATCAAGTTTCTGCTTTTATTCAGAGTTTACAATTTCAACGTTTTCATTGTGTTCCATACAAATGGACACAAAAGAAAACACCAAGATATACATGATTGTACTAACTCCTTTAAAGTTCAAATTAAAGCATAGAGAATTATTCTATATTCAATCGATGTTATAGACATCAATGTCATTTTCTGATTTTTATTCACAAAGGTATACTTTAAGATTTATTATTGTAATTGTGTAAAACATTGTAATATCATTAACCCCCAACTGTAAAACATTGTAATATCATTAACCCCCGACTGTAAAACATTGTAATACCATTAACCCCCAACTGTAAAACATTGTACTATCATTAACCCCCAACTGTAAAACATTGTTATATCCGTAATACACGTAAACCTTTAAAGATTGTCGTGCAAATGCCAATACACACAAAGTGAAATTTCATGTGAAATGATAAACGTGAAATACAGTTAAAAGGTTGCACACACTGATCCCAGGAAGCATATACATGCTTTATGGTTGATCAAGGTATAGTGATAAAAAGCTAAAAAATGTCAGTAACATTATTTCTTTGAAATACTTATACAACATACACTGCCTTTCTCTTCATACATTACCCGTATTTTAAATGCTTGACAAAATGACACATAATAACTTAATTTGTGCAATCTTCGAAATGAGTAAATTCTATGTTTCTTTATCCGGAACAGTAGAGTAGAGTCATTTATACCAACACGCCTCAGACCAAAAGTCTCAGTCTATTATTTTAAATATATAAATATAGTATGACCTGAATATTAATACTGACCTACATTCATGTAATATTTATATTGACCTACATTCATGTAATATTAATCGATTTTATAGACAAATGTCATTTTCTGAATTTTATTCACAAAGGTGTACTTTAAGAATTATTATTCCCGCTGATCTGTAAGTAACTACCTGAAGGAAATTGGAACCTGAATTGGAAGTCAATTGAAAGACGACAAATACTATTAACAAACATGGCAACACAAAAACATCAGGAAACGGGTGAATGATACTGAATTCTGAATTGTTTCGCAGCCTCAAAACTTAGCGCTTGTCTTTTAAGGCTAAGCCTTTGTAACTGGGAAAAGTATTTTTAATTCTTCAAAATACATACTAGACAGCCGTTTTTGTTTTTATTTAACCGTCATTAAACACATGGAGTTTTTTTTCCAATTTAACTTATGATTTCATGTATATGCCAATGTTATTAGTAAATAGTAGTTGCATTCAAACTCAATATAATTACACGTGAAATTATACTCTTTGAATCTCCTACACAAAGATACAAGTGTCTATAATTTATAAATCACATATAAAACAATGGTTAACGCTGCTACACCTAAAGGAATTTGTTGTTCATGGATAAGTCTGAGGTCCCCTGTCTATTATTTTAGTTGGTTGACTTGTAATTTGCCTTAGTAAAATATATATGCTGCATTCTTTTTGATACGTTGTAAAGTACATGTAGACACACTAATAACGGAGTATCAGACAAAATATAGTTTATTTAGTGTTTGCTTTTTGCTCCGCTTTTGCACGTCATGCCTTCATTAACCATCAACAGTAAAACATTGGTATATCCGACTGTAAAACATTGTACTATCATTAACCCCCAACTGTAAAACATTGTACTATCATTAACCCCAAACTGTAAAATAGTGTACTATCATTAACCCCCAACTGTAAAACATTGTACTATCATTAACCCCCAACTGTAAAACATTGTAGTATCATTAACACCCAACTGTAAAACATTGTACTATCATTAACCCTCAACTGTAAAACATTGTACTATCATTAACCCCCAACTGCAAAACATTGTAATATCCGTAACACATGTAAACCTTTGAAGATTGTCGTGCAAATGCCAATACACACAAAGTGAAATTTCATGTGAAATGATAAACGTGAAATACAGTTAAAATGTTGCACACACTGATCCCAGGAAGCATATACATGCTTTACGGTTGATCAAGGTATAGTGATAAAAAGCTAAAAAAATGTCAGCAACGTTATTTTTTTAAAATACTTATACAACATACACTGCCGTTCTCTTCATACATTACTCGTGTTTGTATATGCTTGACTAAATGACACATAATAACTTAATTTGTGCAATCTTCGAAATGAGTAAATTCTATGTTTCTTTATCCGGAACAGTAGAGTAGAGTCATTTATACCAACACGCCTCAGACCAAAAGTCTCAGTCTATTATTTTAAATATATAAATATAGTATGACCTGAATATTAATACTGACCTACATTCATGTAAGTATGTAATGCATGTTCACGAACACTTTATGCAAGTTTGCCTGATTGGGGCAATTTTATACGCAAGTCATATTTGACAGATCTGACTTTTTAAATGAATTGTAATTTGCAGAACATTGATAAAACGTTCCACGATGGCTTTTTTAAACGATTCTCTGATAGGGGATATTTTAAATTTCAAATAAGTGTGATAAAGCTACAAGTTTGATCGTTACGATTTAGTTCAGTCAAGTCGGCATGGCAATGTTAGTCGTGGTCGTCTGCTTCGTAATTTATTTTTGCATGACATTCATCGAGAGGGTCTGTTATAATATTTGCGTTCTTTTCGTTCCACATGATATTCTTCTCTTGATCCTTGTATTGTCTTCCTTTAAAAGTTATATATCTGTCTTTTGGCCTGAAGCAAAACATGTTCCAACAATTTACAATTGTATTTTGGTATTTGAGTGTTAGAACTAACAATGAGTACTGCATTTCATACCTTAAGATAACTATTTAAATGCTAATAGAGTATAAATAATGTTATTCAACAATTACTTTTAGACATAGTGAATAAATGTAGACACAGAGTAATGGAGGAGCTTCGTAGCAGAAACTTAAGTACAGTAGTTATACGGGTAGTTACACAATTGGACTGTCTTCTGTCAGGATGAGATAATGTCAGAATCTCAAGTGAACACCGTAAAAGCAACAATTTGTAGTGACTAGTCCTTTAAATTATTAATATGAACTTTAAAGAGATAGTCTGATCGCAATTTGCAACGTTACACGACAACACCTTCCCAAATCTAGGGATTCAAGCAAGCCCATTACAAAGTTGCCAATATTTTGATTTCATTTTCATTTATGTCTTTTCTGCCTCAAAAATGTCTGATACCACCTCAAGACTTTTAGATCATCTTGTTTATAAGTCATATTAGTGCACCATTACACACAAAGAAATTACGTTAAATTGTACTAAAAGGATTACTTTATTAATAAATGCCACATTTAATCGATGGTAATACATACTTGTCATATCATATAAGAAGATTCAATTTTAGATTTGTACAGTTTCAGGCCCATTTCAAGTACAATGACTCAAAAGTTTCGTTTGACCTAATGCTCGTATAAAATATAATAGAAAATGGACTAAACAGTGTCTTTCTGACGATTTATATGAACTTTTAGCCAGTAATCTTAAAATGTTTGTCGACCACTTTACAAGATTACGTGGCATGTGAACAGTAAACATTACACATTGTGTAGTTAGCGACACATCTGGCAGGATATCGCTAAAACAAATATGCTATCATTGCAAAATCAGAACAATTCTTGTTTAAGTGGCTTTATTAATCACAAAATAAATTGAAAAATGAACACAATGCCATTGTTTGGTCTCTGACAAAATCGATTTAATATGAGTAGTGTCTATCATTGAAACAAGGTACCTGAAATGTTTATTTTAAAATATTATGTTGGAAATAATGCAATATATATTTAGTCTCAGGCTGCTGTGGTTTTAAGAAAGGGGTGGGGATAAGAGCGTTACTGACAAATGACACTGCAGTAAGCCCATGTGTGACTGTGTAATGCGACCTCTCCCACTATGACAATTTTGTGTATAATAAACTAAAAAAGTATCCAGCTATGATATCACAGCATGTTACCACCTATGGAGGGGCAGAAAACAAATAATAATATTATAATACGCTGTTTTTAATAAATTGTTAATAAAACTGAAAATAGATTTTAAATATGATATTTATCTTTAAAGTAATTTTCTTTCAATCGATTCTAAGAAACAATCAGTAAATAGGTCAAGGATATGATAGGGGGCAATTCAATTTCATATTTATTTCAATTTTCTTTTGTGAATGCCCATATTAACATACTTATCCTAACTTTATATTTTAAAAAGACATTACTCAGGAACATTTTGCGTTGTTTAAGCATGAACTTAATGCTTGCAACATGTGACCTTTTTTAGAGAGATAAACTGCAGTAAGACCGTATGGAAATGCCACCAAATACAAAGCATGATTTATTATATTATCATTGATATATATTCGCCCACCGTTTGACTGAAATTGTGGACAATATTTAAACATTACAAAATGTACTTACTCTCAAAACGACATGGTTAATAACTTATAATTATCAGAGCTAAATGACCTTAATCGATTCGACCCCATTTAGAAATAATAATATGAATTTTAAACACAAAGCGTTTAAACCTAAAGCTTCTCCCAATTTACTCAGACAATATTTGTATATGACAGCTGCCTATAACAGAATCCTAAGATGGCATGTTGTCCCTACTAACGACAACGTGACGAAAGTGCCCAAATTGTTCTTAACATACCATCTTGTTGCTAAAATAAAAGATTTTATTTAAATATGGACATATTAAGCAACTTAACAGCCACTGGCGACATCGATTGTCTGACTTTGACAGCAAGTGTATTGGTCAACTAATAAGAAATATCAGAGCATCCATTCATCGCAGATTATCCAAAATGTTTCCAAATAATATTTGCTTCACATTGTTTAACGTCAGTATCCTAATAAATACTATGCAACTAGGTAACTATTTAGAAACAAATTTGATGGGTGTAACGATGTCAGCATTTCAATTAAGCATGATTGTACCAATGTGAAGGACAGACATTTAAGGGCATAGAAACATAACTGTTATTCTAATGAATTATTGAATATTCCGTGAATACATAATTATATGTGATGTGATGTGTTTTGTCATGATCATAAAACCGTAGGCATGTTTAATCAAACATTTGTAATAATTATATTATTTAAAAGACATTCATTACGAAAAGTAAAATCGTCCATCGTTTCCCTATGTAATCAAATATAAAATGCAACAATGCTAATGATCGACAGAAACGATGTATGAACAGTTCAGCTAAACTGCACCCTCGCCACATAAAAAACAAAACAAAAACAAATCTGAGTGAATTAAATGTAGAATAATAGGTGATCATGATTGACATGGTTATCAACTGAACTGGATAGGGAGAGGAATCCATCTAATGTAATCAATGAATAATTTGTTACCATGCAACGGTGTGAGCATTTAATGTGGTCGCGTCTATTTTCATTATACTTCACTGCTTGTACATGGGCACTGTTATATGAATGTTATAAACGCAATATTTATGTTTAATGACGGTTGTAATAACACGAAAGAGCCTATAGTTTCGGGTAGGATAAACGTAACGAAAGGTGGTGTGTTTTCGCTAAAAATATTATTCAGAAATTAGTAGTTACCAGAAGTTTAACAAATTAAGGAGCATACTTGCTCTCATCAAGTCCATACCACAAATATTGCCATTTTTATAGGACAACATGTTAACTTACTACAAGACAGAAATATTACATTGTATAAAGTAATTAAAACATTTATTTTGTAACAGTGTAGACAGTAAAGACTATAATTTAAAAGATATTTAATGATTTCGAATAAAGTTGCAATATATTATTCGCACAGCGTTTTATATCAGCTATCAGTCAATGTGCTTGTTCATTGATTTCTGTTATGTAAATTCACTGACATAAAAACTTAAAATATATATTTAGTACATTGACTGTGGAGACAAAGAGAAAAGTACTAGAGTTGTCGTTTCAGCAATGCACCCAATCAGAAAGGCTTTAATTATAAAAGAATAGAAGAATAGACGGCGAGTGGCCTTGACATCGTTTTTATTGAAACTTTATTAAGCAGTGTTCACCTCTGCCTTCTAGGACATCTAAGATATCTATCTTTTTATGTAGCCTATCCGGCGTTGTACACATCGTCGTAAATACCGCTTAAATGCTCTCATAGAGCTACTTTTTATGCTGGCAAATTTCCCGTATCTTTAAACATTAACCTCTATTCTCAATTCGTCTCTAATTTGAAGTTAGTGTTAAGAACGTCTAATTAACCGTCTTTATCGTACAGATACATCTACATATGTTGTATAGTTTTGCTTTTTATATGCACAAAGGATGTGAAAGTATAAAACATTTATACGAATGTAAATTTGGTAGTGTTTTTGTCATGCTTTTAGTTGCATAAAAATAATGTTATAGCGAATTGCACTCCATACGAAAATAGTGTTTAATCAAGTTGGAAAGAATATAAAGACACTCGCATCCCGTTTTTTTTATCTTAACGATCGCTTAACTTTCACGACAACCACTTTTCTAAACGTTGTACTAAAAACATAAACGAGAGATCAGACATATTCATACATATTGTTGTTATTATCGCAGACAATGTTTCTTGAACAGAATAGAAAGACACACCACTACATGTATTTAAAAGTATTTGTTACAAGACATGTGTAGCCGATAAACTTACCACATTATAACCTTAAAGAAAATATAAAACAAAGGCATGTTACAAAACGAGTGATGTTATATAAGCAAAGGTTATGATATGCTTTACTTTGTCATTTAATAAAAGTTATTCAAAATCAGGAAAATCAACAAGTGCTTACTGTTTAAACGATAATAAATCATAACAAAACAACAACGCAAATAACACAAGATTCAGTATTGTCCGACTGTATGTCGAATGTTTGGCTGAAACGCACCCCTGGTCGGACAGGAAAGTATATAATGGAACAGATCGACGATCGACTTGAGGCTCAGACCAGTTAAAAACTAGTATATTTTTAGCAAAGACCCAGGGCGAGTGGGGTGGGGTAGGGTTGTCTCCTTGGATAATTGTTCTTATTGCCGTGTTCAACTGAAACTTGCTCTTCAGACAAACACCAATTATATTATCCATGGGATTAATAATTGTGTTAAAAGAGACCACAAACAATGTTTTAACAAAGATAAAGTGAGAAGTAATTAGTTTAGTTTAGGGGTTTAGGAATATGATAAGAATTACTGACAAGTTCGTTTTTGATACGTGTGCTGTATAGACAAACCAACATGACAGTTACTAACCTGTTGGAAATTATGTAAAACAATAAAGCAAAATGTGAAACATTAAACTCTATGATTATATATCACAACAATTTGCAGTCTCGTTTTATATAATTGTTAATTTTTGAATTATCGAATATCCCTCGTACGACCTAAAATAGTACTATTAAATAATGAAAAAAACAAACCCAAATGGTTTTTTGATGTGAAAAAATAAAAGGTTAGCGTCATGTCTTGATGTCATTACTCTTGATGTCATTACAAGTTTGAGAAGTTTGTAAGTGTTGGATTTAACGGTTATTGCACAGCAGAATTGCAGTTAAACCATTCAACAAAATTTCTTGAGTCAAAGAAAGAAACGGAGAGAGTTTCATTATAAAAAGTATGTTTGAATCACATTTAGTTTTACAGATTAGGGCTATCAATACTCTATAACACAAAAGTTCGATTTGATCCAGCACCTTCAGACACTGGAAGTTGGTCACACGCGGTGATTACATCAAAATGTGAACCGCACTTTAAATTGACGCAAGGGCACTGTTATGTTGACGTCGTCGTGGTTCGACTACTAGGCAGTACTCTCGTTAGATAGATCATACCTATGACCATGTATCACTTTCTTTTCCTATAACATGTAAGACATCCCTAACATCGCAAGATTTACGACGACGACTACTGCTGCTACTACTACTACTACTACTACTACTACTACTACTACTACTACTACTACTACTACTACACCTTCTACCTTTACTACTACAACTACTATAACAACAACAACTACTACTACTACCACTTCTTCTACTACAACTGCTGATGCTGCTGCTACTACAACTTCTACTACTACTACTACTACTAGTACTACTACTACTACTACTACTACTACTACTACTACTACTACTACTACTACTACTACTACTACTACTACTACTTCTTCTTCTTCTACTACTACAACAACAACTACTACTACTACCCGTGTTAGTATGCATGTATGTTGATACATTTCATATTATTTTCTTTTCTTTTAAACGTTTTCGGATATAAATTAAAACATTTCTATGGGGCGCCCGTGGTCGAGCGATTAGAGACGCTGACTTGAAACTACCCTGGCCCTCACCGCGTGGGTTTGAGTCCCAGTCGAGGCCTGAACTTTCATGTGGGGAAGTTTTCCAGTTAACCTTCGGTGCGCCGGTACATAGACGTAGGTCTCTACTTATAATTAGCTGGACGTCGCCATTATGACCATAATTGTGTCGGTGCAATGTAACAAAAATCAAACTTTTCTTGGAGGAAGGGGTCTTGTCCAGCCGTTTATACTATTAGTTAGCAAAACATTTTAGGCTATTTTCTATAAGATTATATTCCAGAATTGCACATTCCTGAGAAACTATGAACTGTGATATTCGAAATTTCGATAATTATGACAAATAAGTCAATGCATCGATTGTACTTTCAACCTAACTGATTTTAATGTTGTCGTTGTCGTCTTTTCGTAAAGATCAGTACTAATGGGCCTATTACTTTTGTCTTCACTAACATTGTTTCATTTTGTATCACTTTTTCATATAGAAAACAAAGGTATAAATTATCTTGTTCATTGAAGCGATCCTATTTGCAAACGTGTTAAGAGATTAGTAAGTAAACACTCTAACTGCATTAGAAACTATTATACACATTTCGCGCTTTTTTTCATTTCACGAAATTTATGCCCGACCCATTCCCTCATACAAAAATTACAATTAAGTTACCATGTAAAACCAAAAAAAACACACCTCTTTTATAATAGTTATATGTCCATATTTGAGTATTTAGAATTTGTTGATATTAAACTACAAACACTTTAAAAATGATACACTATATGTCTTAAGCATTGTGGTACATGTAAATAACACAACCCATGTATAGCTCAAAACAGATGGCGACAATGATGTGATATTGCACACAAATATTCATTACCTGTTGTAAATACATATATACGAATCTTTTAATTTTATAATTGTCAGTCACATGTTACAATAATGAATGGTCTGAAACAATGTACATGTTTGTCCTAATGTTTTAAGCAGCAGAGTCGGTAAACACCAACAGGATGCTATTTGCAATGTCTTCACTTATTTAAACTATTTGCCTCTTTCATTTTATTTACCCGCCATTTCAGAATACATCTTTTTCACAACAGACTTGTCCTGTTAAACATATTATAATACAATTATATCAATAACTTAAGATTACTTTTTATGTAGAGGTATAAACAGATCAATTATCTTGCTTCGCAAAGAAATTAAAAAGATCTTGCATTGATTACTTTTGACAGACAGTTAAATGACACTCATCTTTTCATATATACAGTAATTTGTCAAGGATCTTTAATTTCTGTTTTCTTTTACATATGATTTACGTCTATTTTATTTTTATTGCAATCAATATTTAATACATTTAATAGTTATAAGTTACACACCTCCCTCATTCAACTGTTTTTATGTGTGCAAAATCTAAAACGACACAGTTTTGGATACACCGACCCCAAAGTGTGATTTTGATAATAAAAATAAAATCTATGTGGAATTAATTTGACGAAATATATACTATATAAAACCCAACGAACATGGACTTGAGTGTTTTATTAGAAAAACATAGGTTTCACAGCAGGACCAAAGGGTGAAATTATCAACTATTTTAATGTCTTGCTTTTGTCACACTAGCCTCGGGGACCTTCAACAGCTGTGATTGATTATGTGGGTAAGAATGATTCAGGGCTACATTATAGTAGGACATTGCAGGATTCTGGATAATAACTAAGCAAATATGGCGTGGTAATTTATTTGCACCAAACCAAACCATGTTCGTCCTCATTTATTGAACATAGATATCTTCAGAAAAAACACATTTATCGAAAATCCCGCTCTCCTTGTATTTGTTCTGTGGTTATGCCTTATCGCTTTTCATATTTTCTAAAACTAGAAACCAAAATTACGATTAATCTTGCTCTATCGGCCTCATAATTATTTCACACCAAATGCTATGAAAGTGCTTTTGTAACGACAATCGCCCTCCTCATCTAGTTCCTTTAATCAGGGTCTCAATAATAAATTCTAAGAAAAAAGGAAACGCTGGCCCAAAGGTCATTTTACTAAAGACGCTGGTAACATCTTTTAAACAGTGACGTCTGTACACATCTTGCTTGGTGCTGCCTACCAGATATCCCCTTATTCAAATTTAGTGGCGTAGCTGTAGCAGATGTTCCCTTATTCAAACTGAGTGGCCTTTTGTATAGCGTAGCTGTGGTAGATGTTCCCTTATTCAAACTTAGTGGCTTCTTGTATAGCGTAGCTGTGGCAGATGTTCGCTTATTCAAACTTAGTGGCTTCTTGTATAGCGTAGCTGTGGCAGATGTTCCCTTATTCAAACTTAGTGGCTTCTTGTATAGCGTAACTGTGGCAGATGTTCCATTATTCAAACTTAGTGGCTTCTTGTATAGCGTAGCTGTGGCAGATGTTCCCTTATTCAAACTTAGTGGCTTCTTGTATAGCGTAGCTGTGGTAGATGTTCCCTTATTCAAACTGAGTGGCCTTTTATATAGCGTAGCTGTGGCAGATGTTCCCTTATTTAAACTGAGTGGCCTTTTGTATAGCGTAGCTGTGGTAGATGTTCCCTTATTCAAACTGAGTGGCCTTTTGTATAGCGTAGCTGTGGCAGATGTTCCCTTATTCAAACTGAGTGGACTTTTGTATAGCGTAGCTGTGGTAGATGTTCCCTTATTCAAACTGAGTGGCCTTTTGTATAGCGTAGCTGTGGTAGATGTTCCCTTATTCAAACTGAGTGACCTTCTTATATTTAAACTGAGTGGCTTTTTGTATAGCGTAGCTGTGGCAGATGTTCCCTCATGCAAACTGAGTTCCTTCTTATATTTAAACTGAGTGGCTTTTTGTATAGCGTAGCTGTGGCAGATGTTCCCTCATGCAAACTGAGATCCTTCTTATATTTAAACTGAGTGGCTTTTTGTATAGCGTAGCTGTGGCAGATGTTCCCTCATGCAAACTGAGATCCTTCTTATATTTAAACTGAGTGGCTTTTTGTATAGCGTAGCTGTGGCAGATGTTCCCTCATGCAAACTGAGATCCTTCTTATAGTTAAACTGAGTGGCTTTTTGTATAGCGTAGCTGTGGCAGATGTTCCCTCATGCAAAATAAAATCCTTCTTATATTTAAACTGAGTGGCTTTTTGTATAGCGTAGCTGTGGCAGATATTCCCTCATGCAAACTGAGATCCTTCTTATATTTAAACTGAGTGGCTTTTGTATAGCGTAGCTGTGGCAGATGTTCCCTCATGCAAAATGAGATCCTTCTTATATTTAAACTGAGTGGCTTTTTGTATAGCGTAGCTGTGGCAGATGTTCCCTTATGCAAACTGAGATCCTTCTTATATTTAAACTGAGTGGCTTTTTGTATAGCGTAGCTGTGGCAGATGTTCCCTCATGCAAAATGAGATCCTTCTTATATTTAAACTGAGTGGCTTTTTGTATAGTGTAGCTGTGGCAGATGTTCCCTCATGCAAAATGAGACTCTTCTTATATTTAAACTGAGTGGCTTTTTGTATAGTGTAGCTGTGGCAGATGTTCCCTCATGCAAAATGAGATCCTTCTTATATTTAAACTGAGTGGCTTTTTGTATAGCGTAGCTGTGGCAGATGTTCCCTCGTGCAAACTGAGATCCTTCTTATATTTAAACTGAGTGGCTTTTTGTATAGCGTAGCTGTGGCAGATGTTCCCTCATGCAAACTGAGATCCTTCTTATATTTAAACTTGGTGGCTTTTTGTATAGCGTAGCTGTGGCAGATGTTCCCTCATGCAAACTGAGATCCTTCTTATATTTAAACTGAGTGGCTTTTTGTATAGCGTAGCTGTGCCAAATTCCCTTATTTAAACTGATTAGCTTTTTGTATTGAGTAGCTATGCCAAATCTTACCTTATTCAAACTGGGTGGCTTGTAGTGTAATTGGCAGTTCGGACTTCTGTAGCGAATTAATCGTGTCTGCATTTCATCGACAATAGAGCAATAGAACATTGTTACTCTTACTCTCCTATTGTACTTTTATTGTGAGCAGGTTTCCTGCATAAACAAACAATATACAAGTCTTCACAGACTCCTTTATGTGACTCTAATTAGGATACATTTGTTTCTTTCGCTTTTTATCTAAACTTTATGTTGCACTTGCAGCAGCATACACTGAGATGCATTAATTATATGTATATGTAGAGCCGATGATGTCATACGAAGTTTATTTGGGAATAATGTGAAAGAAAGACATGTCTTCTCTAGTACTGAGAGTTTAACATAAGATACCTTACAAAACCTCTTGTTTAACGGGTGGGGTGGGGGTGGGGAATACCGAATTTGTAGGAGGATCCGGTGGGATACACCTCGGAAAAAATGTGTTTCTAAAATAATGGGGATGATGATTTCTAAAGTTGTATTTTGAAAAAAGGTTAATCTTTTTTCTATGGTTTTAGTAAGATCTTGAAAGTCTGATAAAAAGCGAAGACGTGAACATTTAGCAACATAACTTTGTTATTGATATCCTGGCTCAATTTTTTCAGCAAAATATGCCGAAGCAGGCAAATACATACTTCCGTTTTGGACTATTAAACGAAGTTAGATTACATTTGTAGCTCTCTTTGCCATCGACTGTCGTTTGCATGTAAGGAAGGAAAATTATGAAAGTACAGTCTTGCTTTCTTAGCGTATTTATTTCAGCAAACGATCAGTGCAGTATTGTCGAATTTTACGCTTAACAAATATACTTTAATGTTGCCTGAACTGAGATTTATGTTGGGTGTTCGAGATCGTGATGTGCATAATTTTGAAGTAAAATATTTATGGTAGCTACAGATAAAACTCGTCTTAAAACATACCAAATTCCAATGGAGCCTTTAATAAATAGTGTGACAAACAAAACAGTTTGAGACAACAGCATGTTTGAGCCAACTAAAACTGCACAAATTATTCAGTATTACCCAAGCTGCTTTCTAACGCTGCAGATCACTAGATTATAAAATTATGACCATCTTAGCAATGTATCTTCCCGTTTATCTTTTTTTTTCAACTTAATCCATACTTCTGTGAAGCCTGGATAGTTGCTGAAAACTAAGTTTAAACAAAATTCCGTCTGCTAATTTTAGCAAAGGCGGACTAACACCCTTCTTTAAATTTTTCCAATGCGGATAAATCTCCTCCTGTATTTTTTTTACATATATTTCGACATTGTTTAATTGGTATACATTGTTAAGTATTTCAAATACAATGATACTAAAACGAGACTTCTTTTAAATAAAATTCTAATTTTGAGACCTATCTTTCTTTTAATTAATTTACGAGTATGATTTTGTCTGCTTGTGTTAAATTAACATTAGAGATTTTGTCCATCTATGCTAAAATGAACGGACTGGATTTTGTCCTGGGGGATTTTTGTCCTACATGTACAAATTCTAAGAACTCTTTCCACTGTTTGTGTGTGTTTTTTTTTTTTTTTTTTTTTTTTTTAAAAATCTTGGATATAAATTGCATTTATGCTTTATTCTATGTTAACATCAATCAATAAACTGTGATCTCAAAATAATTTCGTAATTTACAAAACAATCTCCTTATTGCAAAAATAACAAAATTCGTGTTCGCATTTTTTAACCATTGTGCCATGACCTGAAAAAGTTAACACTGAAAAATTCTACTGCGTACGTTGATTGGGATGCACGGTGACAAAGGATCCGGATACTTCGTCTACTGTCGTCAGTCTGCATCACCTCTGAAGATTGTCGATAAAGTACGTTAGTGGGACGAATGTGAATCCGGGCCTGGTGTATTTTAAAGCAAATGCATCATAACATAAAGGTTTACCAAAATGCCATGTAAGATCATGTAAAATATTTTCATGGCATCCATAAAGCTGCGCGAAGGCGACCTTTGACAAGTTAGTCGTGCATATATTAAACACACATAAAGCTAGCACATGAATATTACATATTACACTATCAATAATTATGTTATTTTACGCATTGGTTCTTGTTCCAGATAAGTATAATATGATTAGCAAACGTCAAGTTATTTCTATGCGAAAAATAACTTGTTGGTCTTCAATGTGTTTGCAGGGACCATCTTTCTGTCATTTCTAGTTAACACAACGGACATAACACATATTTAAGATAATTTACATTTGCTTTACTTATTTGCACCTTTGCTTATTTCCGATATTTATTAGGCAATTTGTTTTTCTTTTGGTTTCAATAAGCCAAAATGCAGCTGGACCAGAAAAGTTGCCTACATCATAAATGCAGAATTATGCTTGCAGTCCGACTCAAGTAATTAACATCCTTTGAGTAAAATAACAAAGGCATGTTAAGTTGAAAAATAATACCCGAAGCATAGCTTGACAATATTGGTCATTTATTTTTATCATATCCCAATTGTGAAATAATTGTTAGGAAAGCTGCTTCTCAGCGTAACACAAACAGTTCTTTTATGCATTGCAGACTGCCTTTGTGCATAAACGGGTATAAAGGATTTGCATATAGAACATGCAAACTTTACTCATTGATATATAAATGTTAAGTCTTTCTAGGATGTATTGATGGAACAATGTTATGTCATAGTATTGTAATTAGAGACATAGTTATAAACATGGAACACTACACATCGGAGCTAATAAAGTTTACGTCTATACAACTCTCTAAGGACACATTTATAGCTTAGAATATTGTCTCTCGATCTCATTTACTTTATTGCTAATCCAAAAGCTTTACCATAAAGGCTCAGAAAATATTTATATATTTATGCCTCAATTATGTAGTGTTTGAGAATTCGCCAACAGCATCCTTCAGGCAGTATACATAATGTTTGATCTGATTAGAAATTTGCTATATTAATAAAACTATCTAACCTGTTATATAGTCTTCTCTGCTACTGTATCTGGCTGCTGTCAATTCCCCAAAGCACATGCCCTGTTCGGCACAACATTATAAATACAGCCATACAACTCTACTATAAGTATTATCATTAAAGGCAAGTTTACTGCAATAACAAATTATGTTCAGACAACAGCAGTCTGGTGCCATCTGTCACCTTCCTCAATATTAATAGCAAATCTTCTTGATTGCGTAGAACCGAATGAATCTTAATTGGACATGCTGTAAATACTGAAACCATTCTTTGATTTTCAAACCATAGTCATAGGCGTATCTCGAAATAAGAAAAATCAAAGGACCATACCCGTGTCTGGCGTAGTCATAATAATTTAAAACAAGATTTTGAGGACCTTGTCAAATATGAATTACACTTTGTGTTTTGAACAAATAAATCGAAGAAATATCAAACGCGTTAGCAAACAGTCCTAAATTAAAAGAATTTGCAGAATTATTGATTCATTAAAAAAAGCATAGCAATGTTTTCTCACATGTGCAATTTGAAGTTTATATGTTGGTGCTATTAGTTTGCATTACTGCTTACGATAAACAATACTATATGTTTCTCTTCCATAGTATTAGTGTATACTGCAAAAGAAGGTTAAAACAATCAAATAAGGAGCTTTTTATTGTAACATTATTATTTATTGATTAAGATTAATTAAGGTAGTTTGGTTTCTTTTGCATTTCTTATTTAAGTATATAATTGAACATTTTCCTGCTTTACTTGTCAGTATTGTTAATGTTAATTGGTTTCACATTCTACTTCTCTTTAGAGCGTATGTGATCAATAAGATAGGCAATTAAACACGTTTAGATGATTTTTTTCAGATGCAAAGTAAAAGAAACCCAAAACTGTCGCTAGGTTGGAATTTCAATTGTTTCTTGTTGCAAGGTGAAAGGCTTTTAACCTCACATCACCATTGTGAATATATGAATTAGTTTTAGATACCTTTAAACGACTGCCATTGGTTTCTAAAATTAAGAAATTATAATTGTGTACATTTTGCACATTTTATCTGCACATATGACTACACTATAGACAAAATAAAAAATAAATGTTAAGCCACAGTTTCTGTTCACGTAATACCCCAGCAAATTAAGTTTTCTGTAAGAATCGCAGGGATACACATTCAATCGGTTATCATCATATTGCTATAATGCAAAACATTCTATAATTCAACCTGGAGTCTATCTGACTTACCACAGAAATTATTATCTTCCTGTTCCGTTCTGCAAATCATCGTAAAACCCGCTATGTTACTTCTCTATAACTACTACTATTGGTGGAAAGATTTCTCCAGCAACAAATTGCTTGCAGACTTATATCTCCAGACATTATGCATTCTGCCTGTTATCTAGACTTATAACTTGTCACTGTCATGAAGATATATATACTACCCTGCATATAAATGTTAATTACATTTATACCCATCTAAGGTGCAATTTGTGGCTGTGCCTTGAAATTATTATTTTTATTATTTTGATTATAAAAAGTGTTTTAAGTTAGGATGGAGATTATTATTCAACAAATATAATATCAATTCATTACTATTTACATAGTCTTGTTTCTTATGGCGGCCCTCCACACCTTTGATTTAAATGCTAATATTAGCACATTATATGACGACCGTCTCAAGATAATTGAAATACTGTTGGTGGGACGATAAAAACAATAAACAAACAAACAATATATGACGTTAAAATTAATTAACATCGCACTAGTCTGTTGTCGGCTGGAAACTAGAGATTCTTTTCTAAAATTGGACCATTTCTTTCTTCAGGAAACGCACTTATCGATTTTGAAGCCGACTAGGGAAAAACAAATCTAAACGAAATGATTTTAAATGCAAATGAACATTGCAATTCGGGACGCCACAATATAAATTTCACACCAACTCAAATTCGCCATAAGGAATGGAGTATTTAAATAATGCTTGATCATCCGTTTCTCCTGTTGCTTTGTATGGCGTGGACAAAATAAAAGTATACAGTCAACTACTTAAAAGATTAAAAATAAAATGACCAAATAAAAGCTGGACTGTCCCATTATTATTATATTTAGATATATGTTTACCATCCCAAAGTAATAATAATACAAGAGATTGGAATCTGTTTATTTTCATAGCATTTTTTGTATAATTCTTATGCAACCACAAACGTTTGTACTTAAACTAATCAGCATGCTGGATGTGTACATTGTATTACGGTAACAAAATTCATATCGCAAAAAAAGTCACACTTGAAGCATATTCGTAGTAGTGACACATTACGATTGTAAATCCCAGATTATTATATTTTTGTTTCACCTTTCAGGTTGATTAAATTATTGTGTCGATTTGCAATTAGTGGTTAACTTGTCAAGAAAAAACCCCACAGCAATAGTTATTTATAGAAACAAAGCATAATAAATGGAAAATAAAATTTTAAATATTGTCCAAAAAGCATAAAAAACCATTTCGACACGAAAGTATTCCACCGATCGCGACCACATCGTGAAAAGTATGTTTGATGAAAGTATGAGATCTATCAACCGATCCAATCCCAATTTTTCACTCATCGAACAACATCAATTAAATGTAACTTCTATTCAATCTAAGCTAACAAAATTCAAGTTATTGTGTAGTCTTTACATTGGTTTGTTAAGTGAAAATATTAAATAGGGATCTATATTTTTTACGATCTATTTAAATAATATTCATGAAACTACGCCTAGAATGGACAATTTGTTACAATCCTGAAAGAGGATCAACATTTTCGGAAAATGGTCATCATTAACAAACAGAATTAATCGGACGAAATGAAATTGCTTTTGCTATTACTATAATGTAGTATCCCTTGTTTGTTTTGCTTGTTCATTTTATAATATTTATGACGGCATGTGCACTTCCGGTTTCTAAGGACCCGAAAAAATCATTAATAATTTATGAAAATTAGGCCCCCAGCATCTGTTTAACAAATTACTTTTGTTTTTCTTTAAAACAAATTTAAGTTGAAATGATATAAAAAGGTGATACTCTGACAGTACGTTACCCGGTTTCAAGCATCCTGATGCCATGAAATTAGTTTTAGAAGGTACGTAAATTACATAGAAGTTTTTATTACATTAGTCAGTAATTTGAAACTTCTATGTAGAAGAACCATTATCGTTCACCATGACATTAATGCTGTGCAATGCTTAATGCTCATAATCATGTTCAATCTACCAGACCTTGTAGCTCAATAGGTAGAGCGTCGACTGCCGGTACGGGAGGCCTGGGGTTCGAACCCGGGCTTCGAAGTATCAAAGATTGTAAAAATTGTATTAGCTTTAATCCGATAACGCTCAAGCATATATCATATTAGTTCCACGACTGGTTGGCCCGGTGTCAGGATAATGTGAATGGGTGTGGTATCATGCCAGGTGTTCACGGCACGTTATACACAGTGAAGTCAGCCCTATACATATAACTGCTTCATATGGATACAATCTCTAGTTAACTGAAATACTGTTGAAGGGGCGATAAAATCATTACACCAACAATAAACATTTTCAATTCATATTTATGTGGATTATTTACTGAATTAAGGTATTGACAATGTAATGCCTAGCCACATGACTTGATGGTTTCCTTAAATGGTATAATATCAATTATCTAAAAAGATACTCCTTTCATTCCATTGGAGGAAACATTCCTTGGATGGGACCGGACCTGGTAGCGCAATCGGTAGAGCGTCGGCTCCAGGTACGGGAGGCCCCGGGTTCGATCCCGGGCCGCGACATACCAAAGTCGTTAAAAATGGTAGTGGTATAGCTCCCTTGCTAACGCTCAAGCAAATATAAGGGTAGTTCCACGACTGGTTGGCCCGGTGTCAGGATAATGTGACTGGGTGTGGTATCATGCCAGGTTTTCACGGCATGCTATACACAGTGAAGACAGCACTATATCTGCTTCAAGTGGACACCGTCTCCAGATAACTAAAATACTGTTGGTGGGAGATAAACCCAATAAACAAACACACAAATTCCTTGGATGGACTGACAGAATATTTTAAGCGTTTCCTGTTTAAATATCAGCAACTCATTAGAACATATAATAAAAGATCGTATGATAAGCTTGCAAAACAAAGAACAATGAAACTTTTAATATGCCTGTACGACTACAAAACTTATACTTGTTAAAAAATTTGCCAGCGGCATCCTTCTTGCATGTAGCCAATTAATATGTTTAAATAATGTACATGTATGCCCGTCAATATCAAAACAGAAAAAGATTTATGTTGGAGTTTAAGTTCTATACGAGGTTGTGTATAATATCTATTCATATTCAGAACGTTTGGCTTGTTACATAATCTACCGGAAGTTCCAAATGAACCATTCCAAAGAGACAATCCTTGTTCTGCACATCTTCTAAGACATTGGCGGCCATGTCTCCTATTATACATACTGACTTGTTTGGTTTATAGTCTGTCTTGATTTGCTAGCGCTTTCATTTTCCAAAGACAGTCTTCCTGTTATGTTTATAATTTTAAATGCCACTGATTTCTTATAAACTTGTACATCTTCCATTCTTGGAATGGTTCGTTCAAAATTAGGAAACAAAATCTGTTCCTTAGATATTGATATTTTTCTTTTTTCATAATGAACAGTATTTCACGTTGGTAATATGCATGGTGAATAATGGTGCTAAAATTTATGAATGGAATAGTTATTCTGTATACTAACATGTTGTTTTAATATAAGTAAACCTATAATTATTTTTAAGCTAAAATAATATACCTGGAGCCACTATTAAAAACGTTAAGATTTTTAATTTTTGCACTATCAGGTGCAAAAATGGTCTCCCTTCCTTTTATTCGCATAAATTTTTTGCAGTTTCTTTTTTCCAGTCTCTTTTTAGTCGATCTCCCTTTAAACATGGTTCTGTGAACGCTTATTTGCTGACCGCGTTGTCAGTTCTATTCTCACTAAAATATAGACGGGTCAATAAATTTATGAACACCGCTCACGTCAATTTACCACAATAAATAACCTTTTTTCTCTTTATCACCTTAAATTCCTTAAATTTAAGTTTCGGTCTTGAAACCTTCGTGGGAATATAATTTCAAACTAAACTAATAATATATGCAAATAAGTGAATTAGAAATCAGATTTAAATTCCTATCGAATAGAATCTATTGCTGGTGTCTTGTTAATACATGTATGCATCTTAATCGCCCATTTCTTCATTTGCTTCGTGCGCTGCAGACAACACAGGAATAATAATAACTAGGCAGATTAACATGTACATAAATTACTCGAGACTGCGAAAAGTGGTCCAGCCAAAATATGGTGTGAAGTAATTTACTGATGTCAGTGAAACTAACCGATACTTGTTCTCATTTACAATACTTTCTGTTATGCAATAATAGTGACGTAAAACACTGACAAAATACAAAAACAGAATATTTGTTCAAGGAGAATCCTAAAATAATTTTTGATGATTGCATCAAAGCCATTTGCTTCAGTTTGATATGTTTTGTCTAGGCTAACTTTCATTTGACCTATGGTCAAAACAATTTCTGTACACTTAACTGATTTGTGTAACACTTTGCAAATTATATTGTGTATCTTTGTCTGTGTCGGTACATGTAAGTGTTGACCTAGTATAATACATAATATCCCTAAACAATTCCTAAGACTGATGCTGGAATTCTTAAACTTGTATACTTTTTATATATATATATATACCGGACGTGGTAGCGCAATCGGTAGAGCGTCGACTCCAGGTACGGGAGGCCCCGGGTTCGATCCCGGACCGCGACATACCAAAAAAAGGCTAACGCTCAAGCAAATATAAGGGTAGTATCACGACTGGTTGGCTCGGATAATGTGACTGGGTGTGTTATCATGCCAGGTGTTCACGGCATGCTATACACAGTGAAGGCAGCACTATATCTGCTTCAAGTGTGCACCGTCTCCAGATAACTGAAATACTGTTGGTGGGACGATAAACCCAATAAAACAATATATATATATATATATATATAGGCATCCTGCATCTATCTTAGTTAATATTTAAGGACTCGCTATTCTGTAAGAACTACCTGGAGGCACTTGAATCCGTTTTTTTTTAATTCAAACAAACATGGCAACAAAAAAACAACAACAACAAAATATTATATTTGTACAAATGAAAAACTACAACAGATAATGAAACGGATAAATAAAAACAGATGCTGAATCAGCCTGTGTAACTGTATATACTATCTTTAGTTATTCAAAATTCTTACAAGGCAGGTGGGCTTGTCCTTATTTAAATCTAAACGCATGCATATATACCTCATTTTAGTTTTTCCATTATAACTTGCTAAGGATTGCATACAAACAAAATATAAATACAGTCGAAATAATTTTGATGTTTATCTTGAAATCTCCTAAATAATGATCTAATTATCTATATTGTATATTATTACGTATTAAACAATGCCTGAATATAGTCTAAAGATAATCTGTTGTTTATGAATAAGTTAGAAACCACTTATATAATTATTCAATTAGTAGATTAATCATTTGTCTTTTATGAGATATATATGCTGTCTTTAATTTCTGCTATGTTGTGAAATAGTCTTCCTAATCAATGAATAAGATTATAGGAACAGTCCTATGAGCATTAAAACAAATACCAAATCCGAAAAGGCACAGGACAAATGTATTCACATGCAAACCAGGTGAAAAGCAAAAACAAATCTGTGATGAGTCATTTAACAAAAGTTACCGCCTTGGAACGGTCATTCGGCAATATGGGCCGACTGGGGCGCTTAAACCGGCTTTACAGAGCTCTAACCTCGCATTTCCTGATGGGTTTCTCAAATGCAAGCAATGAAAAGAACTGATCTATTTGAATACAAAAATGTCCAAGCTCTGATGTTTTCTTTAATAAATAATGTCGAAAGTAGTGACGTCATTGAAAACTAATGTCCACAGTGTTTAGAAAAGAAAGGGGCATTATTTCGGTTCGAAAAATTAAAAAAAATGGTTGATTATAAGTGAAATTAACTGTTTGTAGAAAGAAAAAAACATGGCCAGAAAAGAATAAATGGCTGTAGCATCCTGTTCATCTGAAGATGAAATTAAGGAACCAAAGTCCAATGTTCATCAAAGGAAATACACGCAAAAATCCTTAGAGGATGAATTAAATGCCAACATAGATTACTTGCACGGGGAGATTTTTGCGACCGCCACGCTGCACAAGTAACATTGTTGTGATCATGAATAAGAATATATGACAAAGTCCTATGAGCATTGCAACATAGATCAAACTCTGAAAAGGCACAGGACAAAGGTATTTCACGTGCAAGCAAAGTGAAAAGGAGAACAATTTTTTATGATCCTAAAAGAGCAAGCCTGACAGTTACCACCTTGGAACGGTCAGTCGGCAATATGGGACTGGGGTAAAGTTTCAGACAAAAAATAAATTTCATTTAGTGTTTGCTTTTTGCTCTGCTTCAGCACGCCATGCCTTCATTAACCCCCGTCTGTAAACTATTGTAATACACGCCTGTTTAATACACGTATACCTATAAAGTTTGGCTTTATGCATAAGGGTCAATGTAAAGAGTATTTTAGTGATAAAGTAAAAATGAAATGCAGTTAGACAGTTTTAGTGGCAAAAACCGAGGAAGCATATACATACTTTATGGGAGATTTAAAGTAGAATGACTAAATGTCAAGAAGTCAGCAACATTAATTTTCTAAAAATATTCATAAAACTTACAATGTCTTTCTCTGTCATACACGATTTGCTTACATGTATGCATTTTCCAATGACACAATATACTTCAATCTCTTTGTGCTGAACAGCTTCATTAAGTCATTTATATAAGCAGATCAAAAGTGTCAGGTATTATGATTTTAGATACATGGATATAGTATTACATGGTATATATTCATTTAAGTATTTAATGCGTATTCACTTATACATTATTTAAAGTTGTTCGTATGGTGCATTTGTACACGCAAGTCATATTTTACAGCTTGGACCTTTTAAATAATTTTCAGGTCACTGGTTGAGATGATATCCCACGATGGCCTTTTACAAGCATTCCCTGATAATTATGTGATATTTTAAATTTTAATAATTGTAATAAAACGACCAGAATGATCATTTGCTTTATTAAGCATGGCTGGGAAATTCAATTTTGCACGACATTCATCGCGGATTATATCATTTTGATTATTTTTTACATGTTGTGTTATCATTCAAATGTTATTTCCAATATTTTGCGTTCAGCAAAAATATGTTCTCAAATAATTAATTATTTTATGCGGGCATTTGAATATGACACTCAGGATGAGTACAGTGGTATAGACCATATGATAACAACTTAAATTGTAATAGAGTGTAAATAATGCTATAAAAAGTCCTTATATATTTTAGACAGAGATACATATCTAATAAATGAAGACAAAGCGTAGCGATGGCGCTACGTAGCGAAACCTCACGTCTAGTTGGTGTAAGGGTACTTACACAATTGGGCTTTCCATCGCCAGGATAATGTGAACATATTTGTTATAAGTGAACAACGTGAAACAAACACACACAAAAAACAATAACAACACAAACACATACACACGCACAACAAATTATGGTGACTAGTTATTTTGATAATAAACTATAATTGCGCTTTTGCAGAGATAGGTTGACCACATTAGACTCATTGCAATGTTACACGACAACACCCACACAATTATAACGTACTAAGCAAATCAATTGCAAAGTAAATAACATTTCCCAAATGTTGAATTGAAATTTCACATATGTAACACTTGCATACCAATTAATTGTTGAAAGTTGTTAGTCCTGCGTTTCTGCGCTAGGAGAAGGTATTACCTTTTAAAAAGCAGTCACTGGGCGGACAGAAGAAAAATGAGATTGCGATTGATGAGAGAAATATACTTTAGAACATCTAATTAGCCATCGAATAATTAGCTTAAAACATTACATACAAGTTTGACACAAGTTGTTCAAATCCTAAATAAGAAGGGTCAAGTAGGACTTAATGTATAGTATATAAGGCATAACTTTTGATATAGAAAAGTTAAGATGTTTTGAGCTGACATTCTTAGATGTTACTTTTTGACTTGACATTTAGCATGGCTTTCATTACGCTGTATTGCAAAGATTCTCTTCCAGGTCTTATATCGTCTTAAAGCCAGAAATTGGTATAAGACGTCTCAATATTGGTCTGTAATAGTTACAAAGTAACAATCATTGCTGGAAAGGTTCCCGCAACAACACACCCTGTACAGACTCTAGTCTCTAAACACCTATCAATTATCAACCATACAATTAAGTACCCAGGGGTACATCAGCCAGATGAACAAAGCGTCTTAATGGTAAATTGTCATGTACAGAAAACAGAAATTCTTATGAGTAAATATTACACATTGTGCAGCACATCTTGCAGGATATCGCCGTGTCACTAAAAGTAAATATTTTATGATTGCAAAACCAGATCTTTTCCTGTTTGAATTAATCACAAAGTGGGTGACTAAGTGAAAAATGACCTGACTGCATTTGCTATTGTGTTTCTTTGGTGTAGGTGTATTTACTGTGTGTAGATTTTGGCTTAAATTAAGGTTACTGTAGTGTTTATTTGATTGCATTATTACATGCTATTGTACAAGGGGCAAATATTATATATTACCGAACTGTTTATTTGTAATACATGATGCTTATTTTACCCTGGGTGTATGATACATTATAAAAGACTTATTTCTAGGAGAAAGGGACATTTTTCAGTAGTTAACATTTTAAGTTAAAAAGAGGTTTAGGTTTGTTTTCTGATGATGAGATAATCTTCCAGGATGGCATATCATTGATATATAATGCATCTTTATAAATATGATTTATTGTGTCTTTTATGCCTGCCATTTCTACAATAAATAGACTTCCAAATCTACGATGTCTCCGACAAAAAATATATATTTCAATTAGTTTTTGCTGTTTGATCTGCTTTAGCACACACAATCTTCACTAACTTCTGTCTGTATAACATTGTTAAAAACTTATGTTTGACACACATATACCATACCAAGAATAGTCATTAAGCCTAATGGTCAATGCACATAAAGAGCAAATCTGTGGTACAATGTATAAGTAAGGTATAGTGACAAAATATCAATATTCAGTAACATTACTCTTTGGAAAATATTCATACAGCTTACTTTGCTTTCTCCGTGAAACACGATTTGCTCCTCCCAATGACACGCTATACTTTAATTTGAGCAATATTCAAAATTAATCAATCCTTATGTTTGATAATGCTTAACAGGAGCCTGGCGTCATTTATACAACACGCCTTAGATCAAACGTGTTGGGTTTTGTGTTTTTTTATAGAATAAAATCAACTTATATTCATTTAAGTATTTAATATTCACGTACACATTATGCTTATTTGCTTATATTGTACCATTGCATACGCACGTCCTACTTTACAGCTTTGACCTTTTCAGCGAACAGGAATTTGCCGAACACAGGTTGAGGTAATGTTCAACGATGACCTTTTTCAACGATTCTCTGATATTTGATATTTAAAGTTTAAAGTTGTGATAAGGCTACAAGAACGATCGTTACAATGTCATTCGCTTTAGTCAGCGTGGTAATCTTGTTTAGTTCATGGTCGTCTGCTTCGTAATTACGTTTTGCACGACATTCCTCGGGAATTCTGTTATAATATGTTCGTTATCTTTTTTCCACATCATATAACGTCTTGATTTTTTAGTTATCCTCCAAAAGCTTTTCCGAACATTTTTCGCGAAGAAAGTACATATTCCAGTAATTCGAAATCGTATGTGGGCATTTGATGGTGACAACAAACAATGAATACAGCATTACAAGACTTAAAATAACTTTTTATTTCTTAATAGCGTCTAAAAATTTTATTCAGTAAAACATAATCGTTTTAGACATAGTGACATTTCCAATAAATGTAGTCAATGCGAAGGGTAGGTTCTCGAATGCTGAAACTCAAGTCAAGAAAGTATAAGTGTAGTCATAACATTAGAATTTCATGCGTATGACTCAAGTAAACAACGTTAAAGTTGAAACAGATTGTAGTGACTAGCTCCTTTAAATAGTAAATATTCATTGTTTATGATGACCGCAGTTGACACATGCTTGCATTTTTACTCGATAACACATACATGTACGCGCATCCAGGGAACCAAACAAGACCATTACATAGTAAACAATTACTTGTTTTCTTTTATTGTCTTAAAATGTCCGACCCGCATCAAGACCTAAGCTAATCATGTTTATAAATCACATTAGTAATATGCAAAGTAGTAATAAAATTACGTTAAAGTATCCTAAAATCATTGCTTGATAAATTAAAGCCAGCATTTAATCGATATTATGACAAGCTTATTTCACTTAGGAATGTTCAATTTTGGATTTAAACAGGTTCAGACTCTATAAGCTGATATCAAATACAACTTTTTAAAATCATCGTTTGGCCTAATTTACGAGTAGCGTTATTCTTTAGCTATAAACATTAGTTTTATTAAGATTTTCTTGTCAGTTCCAAGTTAAAAAAAATGGTTCATCGAAATAAGGCAAAGAAAATGCAAGTCAATATCAAAATACTACACAAATCACTTTATTTTAGAATTATATTTTTATTGTGCTCATTCCTACTAGCTCCTGTTATGCTTAGCTCTGTCTTTATACCAATTTTAACAAACATCCAACTCTTGTGTTCGATTAAAATAATTTAAAGTTAGGGTAAAATACGAGAAATGATATGCACAAATTGAGTTAAAATAAGCCCATGCTATCTCTTAATAAGCAGTGTTATTGTTTGGCCTAAATAAATGGTTCTTTAATGTTGTTGAAAAACAGATTTGTTGTAAAACAACTTTTATCGACTGGTTAAGTTAACCTGTTTTCTTGTATTTGTCATTTGATATGAACTTAGCCCCTACTAAGCTATCTTTCCGTGGTCTCCGTGGATATTAAACCTTTAAAAACTGTTTTAAAACGATTAAACGATTAAACAAAACATACGCTTACATTTACGTTTTCATCTGCAATATTTTTGACAAAACTGTTTGGTTCGTTATTTAGTCTGTCTGGTTTTTATTACGTCGTCATTTCCCAAAGGTTCTGTTCACAATTATTTAATTCTCATATCATTGAGAATACGTCTGTATATTACTCTCGTATAGTGCCAATCATTACTGGCAAGTTGTCTATAACAACACATTATATACACACTGTAGTCACCAGTCTGCCATAAATTCTGAGACACTGAACACATTTTGAGCAAAAACAGTAACCCTACAGTTCTTGAAGCTGAAAACGGAAAACCTTATTGTCTACTTATTTTAGTGTGCCATAACGCCGGGTGGTTATTTCGTTGTACGGATCATCATCATATCCGAACGGTATTTACAAATAAATATTTATACAAAATGCGATGGATGTAGTGCCGGGCATGTATGGAGTTAACTGCGTCCCATTTACCATTTTCATACTTGTTTAGATTAGCAACCGCTATGGCGCTCTTGTTAGAAGAAAATACCAATTAAGATGTGTTGTTTTTAACTAGGTTTTCGTTATGTAATAGACACTGAAGTGTCTTTATCCTTAGGGCTCAAGATAATAAGGAAATGTTTTAAATAATTGCCTAAAATTAGAATGTATTCTATATGTCTTGGAAAAATAGAAAGCGTGATCGTGCGGTTCGGGGTGCCATTTTGTGAAATCTTCGCAAGAAATTATTTAAATAAACTGTCTTTAAAAAGGTAAGCGAAACATTGGATCGAATCGTGCCTTTCTGACGGTGTCTGTGAATTTTTAAGCCAATAATATCGAACTATTTGTCAACAACTTTACCAGATTGACATTTGATGAGTCAATATCAACATTGCATAGTTAGCACAACATCTGGCAGGATATTGCTAAAAACAGCAAACACACGTTAAACAGCAACCATGTTATAATGCACAAATATACCACTTCTTCTTTTAAGAAGCTGAAGTAATAACAAAGAGTATGGAGTTAGGTAATTCATGACCATGCTGTATTTGCAATTGTTTATCTACTCATTTGAACATTATATCATTATACTGCCCCAGTTTAAACTTAAATCGTCATTTTAAATAATTATTGCAGCCAAATCACTGACTTTCGACTCGACACAAATTAATAATAATAAGAATTTAACACAAATTTAACCGTTAGCTTATTTCGTATCGTATCACACCATGCCTAATAGGACAGCTGCTTTAAACAGAATACCACGATATCATGTTATCCAGATTGAAGCCAATGTGACGGAAGTAGTAACATATAGCCTATTGCCAAATATTTTTCAGTATAGACACAGAAAGCAACTTTATAGACACTGGTGACATCAATTGTCTGGCTTTGACAGTGACTGTATTAGTGAAGAAATAAGAAATACCAGAGAATCCATACATCTCAAATTATTAAAAATATTTTGCAAGGAATATGTGTATGGTATTGTTCAAACATCATCATTCTAATAAATATTGTTTTAATTTGAGACGAAATAATTACAAAATCAGTTAGAAACATTAATTAGGTTGTAACGACGACCGCATTTCAAATAAGCATATATGTGCAAATGAGAAATACGTACATTTTTGTGCAATGAAACATAATGGATATTATAATATCTTATTTGATAAAATGTGGAATGTGTAATGCTTAAAACGGCATAGCTCGAGATTTGTGCGACATTAAGCCATATTTGACACAACATGACCAGTCTCCATACCTTTTACTTGAGACGCACAGTACGTAGAACGTACGGGGTTTTGTTTGCCGTTATTATGCGATTTGCTAACAGCGGATCAGTCCTCGGCCTATTATAATGAAACATTTGGATTTCATAACCTATGATCTCTTTACAATACTTCATTTTGTTTTGTTGGTTTGGATTGTTTTCTAAGATTTAGTGGCTTCCTTCGTTTTCTTAATATCACATTTTACGCTTTATATATGACGTCACTGCATTTGTATCGTCATCAAATTGTTCTTATTATACGTCATCGCTTGGACTGTTTTATTTCAAACCAGTCTCTCTACGTTCCAGGTTTAAGCACCCTAGTCGGACTGACCATTCCAATGCGATAACTGTTGATTTTTATTTATGTCTTATCTCCGTGTTTAGAAACTTTTACATTTTATGCCATTTTCTAGAGGAAGCTCAGATTTAAATATATTTGGTAGTTCTTATAGAACATTTAAATATTTTCCTTTCGTATCGACATTATAGCAGTTAAGAAGGCTAAAATAAAAATGCATAAAATGATTTATATAGTCTTTATAGAAACTATAAATTGTAAACCTCTAGCTTGTAGGATGTTGTGTGTAATATCTTTTGGAATCACGGGTGTTTTCATCTTGTGTTATAGTCTTTCCGGCGTTGTACACAGCGTCGTAAATACCGCTCAAATACTCCCATACAAACTCTTTCAATGCTGGCAAATTTCCCAAATTTTCTTTGGACTTTCACCCATCCGTCTGTAATTTAAATTTCTTGTTAGAATGTCAAATTTACCAAATTTACACACATATACAGCTACCTTGGTGTTATCATTCATAATTACATGTATACGCATAGAAAATGTCACAGTATGACTGAAAAAGAAGAATTGCCTTGTGGAAATTTGGTAGTGTTTTTGGTTGCACAAGAAGCAATCTTATAAGGAATACACACTACGAAATTATTGTTTTATCAAGTTGAAAAATATATATCAAGATTATCGTAGTCTGCTCTTGACTCTTTACGGTCGTTTAATTTTCATGACTTTTAGAAACGTTGTACTCCAAACATGAACGACGGATGAGACAAGTTCGTACCTATCTATGTCCCCAATGCACGCAATGTTTATTGAAACCGTAAGGAAAGGCGAAACACAAGGTTTTTAAAATATTTGTTACAAGACAAGTTAAATGGGTAAATAAGAAAAGTTCCTATCAATATTTTCACAGATATTTAAATATTATCCACCTGTAGACAAAGGCATTGTATATTGTTGTGTAGGTGATAAACATCGTCACATTAAAACCTAAAACTGAGGGAAAAAAAACAAGAATTTTAAATGAAATCTTTTAACGTTCTGACTTTATATTAGCAAAGGCTATTTAAGATCTTTAATGTGTTATTTAATAAAATCTGTATGTCGCAAGTTAGTTATACAATCTGCCAAAGACGACTTGACAGGTGGTTGCTGGTAAAATAACATTAAAACACCTTCACAAAACAACAATTAAAATAAGACAACACTTAGTATGGTACTGTAGGTCGAATGTTTGACTGAAACGCGCTCCAGACCGGACATGGGAGTATATAATGAAGCAGAAGCGTTCATACGGTCGACTTGAGGTTCCGACCAGTTAAAAACGGGTATGTTTTATACGCAAACATAAACCCAGGGTGGGTGGTGATGGGGTAGAGATTTCAATTCATGAGATTTAAACGGTTTTTTACTTTCATGTAAATCTGGTACTTTAGAGAATCTCCGTGAGCAAGTTTCGTTGCAGTGTTTGAAAGGCATGATGACTGATTACGTTGCAAAATATGAGTCAGTGCAGCTAAAAGTGTCGGTAGCGAGCTAAGGCCAACATCCACATGCAATGATTATGTTATAAAACGCGTTTCGTGGGCCTTTAAACGCAAGTATGTGAACATATTTAAATTATTATTGTTTATATGAAAGAAAAAGCAAATTAAGGATCACATATATACAAATAAATCTACCTTTATAACATTGTGCATCCAAATCTGATGGTCAGCTGAACCAGTGCTTTTTTTCAAGCACATGGAACACAATGACCACATCTGAAATTATATCCATATTTTATATAATTGTAATAAGGTTGTTTTTTGATCGAAATGAAAGATATGATCTAACGTTATTTCTTATATTCCATGTGAATAAGGCGAGATTGTCTTATAGTTCATTATTGCTTCTACTCGGTAACCCCCCACCCCAACAATAACAATAATAAAGCCTAATTAAATATAATGTCTATATTATTTAGATCATGAAGACTAAATGAACAAACATTTCAAATAGTGAACAGTATCGTAAAAACGTTCTTAAATGCTATTAAGTAAGGGTTATTAATTATAGATCCTATTTAAGCATATAGTTTACAATGGATATTACCATTTTCAATCAAGCGGAAATTTATACAATTAATAAAATGCTTAGAAATGATAAAACAAAGTAGCTCAAATGAAACATACTTTTCCCATGTTTTCTTGCCATTTTATTATCGCATATATATGCATGTTCAATGAATCATATATCCTGGATATTTGCCCATATATACTATGATATTTGACAAGTTTTTATTCCCTTCAGTTCTTCAACAAATAAGTTAATGTACATAGATTTAAAGAAACCACTCGTAAGCCACTTTAATAACACAAATTTAACACATTTCAAACGCAAATACTAAACAATAATAAAAACACACGCCATTCTGAGGTGAACATGGGGCTAGCGTCAGGTTGGGACGTCATTTAAAGTTTAAAGAAGTTGGAGGACTATAATCATCCAACAACATTGTAAGTAAAGCATTTCGCAAAATTGCTTTAGTCAACGACGGAAACGGAGCAAGCATCCATTTTTAAATGTATGTTAGACTCACAATTTGATTTTTAGGTTGGGAAAGTCTACCGCGCTCCAAACACACAAAAGCTAGTCTTCGATCTGCTGCTGTACCT
Organism: Sinonovacula constricta; assembly: GCA_007844125.1. Taxonomy (NCBI): domain Eukaryota; kingdom Metazoa; phylum Mollusca; class Bivalvia; order Cardiida; family Solecurtidae; genus Sinonovacula; species Sinonovacula constricta. Next base: position 50,815,873 of record CM017556.1, on the reverse strand, counting down.
TCAGATACGAAGAGATTGATACATGCGGTGATTACATAAAAAAGGTGAATCGCATCTCCAAATTGACGCAAGGACGACATTATATTGACGTCACCGGTGTTCTCCAACTATTGGGCAGTAGGTTTGATCTCAGTTTAACCAGTTTAAGCTCCCCAGTCGGTCCCTTTTGACGACTGAAAGTTCCAGGGCGGTACCAGTTGGGTTTGCTCTTTTTGTTAAGTGACTCATCACAGATTTGTTCTTACTTTTACATTTGGCTACACCTTTGTCCTGTGCCTTTCCAAATGTTGGTATATGTTGCAATGTTCATAGAGTTTTGTTATATATTCGTTTTGTTAAATAGACCATATATAATGACTATTATCACTATTTTTTTTCTAGCCTATAAGTCATCCATAACATGCGCATCTTAAGATGTTTTATACTCAGCTATGTATGCAGATATATAATAATTGAGCGAAGATATGAAACAACCATCTAACAACAAGATAACCCTCATAAATCTTTGAAGAGACTTTTATTGCAAGTAATATTTTCATATATTCAAATTATTGCCCGACTAGAGATTCCTGAACATTTATTTGAAACATTCAGAAGAATTGTATGTCTTTATATCTGTAGTCTGTAATTCAGTGACCGACAATTGTGAATGTGTTTTGCATGACGAGATTCTGGCTTTAAAGAAAAGACTTAGGTTTCGTTCTATATATATTTTGCGGACGTGGCTAAAGTCATATTAACCTCGTACTGCTTCCTTGGTCTTTACCACAATACACAGGTCCTTAAAATTACATATTTACCTCAACACAAGTCTTTATTTTTATATCATTGCCAATCAAATACTGTTATGATGAAGGGTTAGAGAAGATGTTTGCCCCTGTTGCCACATTGTTACTGTCATGTAAGATACTGCAAATATTGTTGCGGTATAATATACTTTCAATATTTATCAGAGTTGCATACTTATCAATATCCCTCATTTAACAGACATTTTCTTGGTGTATGTAACACATAAAGCGAAGTGGTTTTGGTTACAAATTAAATATGCTTATAAAAATGTTAAAGTCATAAGAAATGTCAAAACACTACGACAACACTGATGCTCAGCAGGAGCGAGGGTAAAAATGTCAACCGTTTAGATCTGTATTGCTTTTGTCACTCATGATAAGCCATTTTGAGCACGGCCTTGGGCCTTAAAGGCTTTTCAATAGGATTGACCGATTACTTGAGTAAGAATGATTCAGGGCTATTGGTAGGACATTGCAGAATTCTGAATAATTATTAGGGAGAAATGACGGCGTAATAATTTATTTTCACAAAACCAGTGCCGGATTAAAATGGGATTTTCTTCTCTATTTATTGAACCAGCGCTAACTTCGGGAGCATTAGTTATCGATTTTCTACGCCTTTTTGTATTTTTCCGATGTTTTTTGCCTCATTGCATTTGAAATTTTAACATTAGAAACCCAAATTACGATAACATGTAAATACGCTAACTCTCACTTGGAGCAGTGCTTTTGAAACAATGTTTTGAACATACTTTTCTCTCATTGCTTGCTCTTTAGATAAAAAGAAGGCATACAGTCCGGTTTTGAATAAAAAATGCCTAAATAAAGAACTTATGTAAAAACAACAACAATAAAATAAGATTTTTGTTTGAAGTGCGTCTAGACATTTTTTTTTACTTGAAATGGAACTATAACAGGGTAAAATGACAAAAATATTATTTCGTTTATGAATATAAATAAAAGTTTATGTTTTCAGCATGTTTTCTTTGTAATTGTAAAAGCCCACGAAGGATGTACTTATTAGACACTTTTATCCTAGTGACATATTTATTAGACAATGTAAGTCTAACAAAACTCACGTAAAGACATGCGATCTTTTAATCATGGGATCTCAGATTGCAGAGCATTATTTTCTAACTTAAATGAGACCAGCCGCTCAAACACCTCGTTTTATGAAGTCGTTTCTTTATGGTATGCGCGGTAATTTAACAAGGGGTTAATTTCAAACGTTTTTTTCATTTATAACTTTATCTCCCTGTTTACCTCTTTTGTTGTCTCCAGCGTAAATGCCTATTTTTGCAAATAAAAGTAACAGGTATTTTAGTTAATTGAAATCTTTCTTAATTCCAAAACATTTGGCTTGTTACTCGTGTTAACAGTCAAATTGATCCAGCTCCTAAAGGATAATTCCCAACCTGCCTAGTTAAATCCGCTGAATTAACCTTATATGATAACGATTGTCGCTGGCGGGTTTCCTGCAGCAACAAATTATCTCCAGACTTTAGTCTCCAGACGTCCATCAGTCTGCCTGTAATTCGGAGATAATGGTCAATTTATTCCATTTGTCTGCAACATACTATTAGTATATGCATATAAGATGGCGTTGATTCAGTAAATACGAGATGGTAATTGGTTGTCTTGAGTAATTATCTCACCTTCTGAAAATAACGGTTTGTTTTGTACGATTCAACAGCCACGCATTCTTATTTCAGCTGTTTTTGCGAACCTCTTAAGGCATTTTACACATGATCGTAAATCGTTTGTCAACAACGACTTACGGTGAGATAATCGATGAGCCAATGTTTCATGGCGTGTCATTAGCAAATCACCAAAAGATAGCCAAAATTGTTTGCTTTATTACATGATCATTAAAAAGATGAAATGATCGTGTTTAAAGTAGAAATGTCTTTAGCCAAAACGTGTTAGCAATTCACAAGCTAGTAGACTAGCATTGCGTAAGAGGATATTACTGAAAAGAAATACATTGATGAGAATAGAGGTAAAAGCCTAGTTTTACTATTACAGTCAAATTCAATAAAACCTAACTGCAAATATGTTGTCAATATTTTAGAATGTGATCTCTTTCCCTCCAATTTTCATGTTATAAATTTCAACCAGTAACATTTGAGTTGATTTCTCATGAAAAAGTAGATAAGTAAACACTCTCTCGTATTGATAGTTGACAATTTACGACGGTCCATACACACAATTTGTTAAGATGTTGTTTGATTGATCGGTTTTCCTATTCAAACGTAGCTGTTACAACAAAAATAATAACCATAGCAATTACGATTCTTGGTACTTGAAAGTGTGGGCTGTGGTTTTGCAAACATATGGTGGGAAGTAATTGATATAATTTAAGAATAATAAGGCGACAGTTTTTTTCATAAGTTACGTACGATATATTATAGTAGGATAATATTTCCCTTAAACATATAAAAATCGAGATAACCATATTCACAACTGTTAAGTTGAAATTATTTGCCATTCCTGCCTCTATTAGTCGATCTAGAATGTTATACAAAGCGTCATGTCGGAAAAGTGCCTTAATGGCAATTTGGATGTCTTAAATTTTAAAGGTTATTGTGTTTTAATTATCTGTTCTTTCTCTTATAAAACAATAATAAAGTTATTAGTATAAATGAGATTCAAACAGTGTCAAATATTACTGTCTGTGTGAAGAGAAAGTAAATTTTTTTCCGGTACAGGAAGTTTTACGTTAGAACTCAGTAAAATACCCTTGTTGGTAGCTTTTGCAGACTAAACGTAATTACCGGCGTTAATAATTAGGTTTGCTCTTTTTGATCATTGTTTGATAACAGATTTGTTCTTAATTTTACATTTGGCTTGCATGTGAATACCTTTGTCCCGTGCCTCTTCAAATGTTGGTATATGTTGGTATATGTCTTATGTCATATTTCCTTATAAGTGTTTTTTCTTCCTTAACATAAACGATTAATTGTTCCCTAAAGCATTTCGAACGCAGCATATCATTTTAACGATATTTCATTTACATTCGATTAACATCACACATATATAGACTTAATTATTAGATATACATTATAAAAATCACGAGCCATCAAATTCAATGCACATAACAATGATTCCGTAAAGCAGAGCACAATTATCATTATTTAGTGGAAATAAAGTAGCTGTATAATTTCTCAGAACCGTATTGTAATTATAGGTGGACTGTACATCATAAGCCTCACAAACAGTTCGACTATATATAAACTAAGTTTCATATGGATTAACTCTAATTTCATTACTTATTTAGTTATATGTCGTCCTTATAAAAGGACATGTGAAATCGATAATAATTACATTTGTATTCCTTTTAAATTTATTATTTTTAATTAACATTTGGTTTCGACATTGTATACGTAAGTATTTATGTTATCATTTTCTACGCCCTGTCAAATTTATGAAACGAACTTAGACACCTGTGATATTTGTCCCATACAGCTTTAACTGTTTAATGAGCAATAGTTTCTATAATCTTGCTTGGATAATATAGCATAATGTCCTTTCCTAAGGATAAACTAAATTTTAAACTTTAGTAATTGTAATAAATCGGCCAGAACCCGATTTTATTTAGATTTGTTTAGTCAGCAAAAATGTTATACTTGCTCGTCTGCTAGGCAATGCCTTTCCTGCAGACGAAATTAATCAAATTAGTATTATTTTGAAATAGACAGCTGTTTCACATTGTGTCTGCGAGGCAAAATAAATGGAAATAAATTTTGTTAATCAGAGATAATTCACTGCAAAAATATGTAACATGATCTGCTGTTATATATTACCGCTAAAAGGTGGTCTATGACAGTTTACCTATATCAAATGCATGTAACAATATATTCAACAGTTATGGGCGATCTAGACATACTTTCTATATAACTGTAAAACCAATGGAATTTTAGGAACTATTTTATGTATTAAGAAGACTTTATAAGTAAGTGGGTACTGCTATGTGCAAGACCAGATGTTGAATAGCCGCGCTGTTACGAATATGTCTTGTTTTTCATTCAATGTCGTTGTACAACACTTGGTTCGATCTTCGCTTTCAAACGAGTTTATGGACTTCAGCTTGATTGGTACTAACATTACAATTTAACAAGTGACGGTTCTAATCACTTGTTATTACAGAAGATTGTTTTCCATATGAAAATAAAAACAAAGTTCTAAGAAATCCATAGTAATGCATTTGAAAGTTGTTTTTTGTTCAGCAATTACAGAATGATAAGCTTTGCTTTTTGATACTTCAGAATTCATATTATATTGTAACAGAAATCCGTGAGGATTAACATAACCTAGTTCGCTCGTCTTCGGAAATACGCAACAATGAAACTATTCGTGTGTAAGTGGAATATTATGAATAATCGTACTGATGTAGGAAATTGTTTCAATCTGTTTAACATTCTTAGATATTGTACGAACGACTATAAGACTTGAATGGAATCAGTCTCTCAACCCTGTATGGTATCCACAGGTATTAGAATGGAGGTTAATTTCCAACTTCTTTTGTTTTGCGATAATGTTGGTGCTGAAATCGTACCTTCTTAATCTTTTCTAGTCTCAACTTCAGTATAAATGCTTATTTTCACAAGCAAATTTCTACAAGTATTTAAGTTAAAAACATATCATAATAACTTTGGCTTGTAGGTCTTATTAACCCTTTCAAATTGATCCCAAAGCTCATTTCCGATCTGTATCGTAAAACTCTCGTATTAATCGCATATAACTACAATTGTTCTTGGCAAGTTTCTCTGCAGCAACGAACTATCTCTAGACTCTAGTCTCCAGACATCCATCAGTCTCTCTGTGATATGGAGATATTATACAATTAATTCCATTTCTCTGTGATATGGAGATATTATACAATTAATTCCATTTGCCTGAAATTTACGATTAGTATGTGCATATAGGATGGCGATATTCAGTTAATAGCAGTTGCTATTTGGTATATTTAAGTAATTTTCTCATTATCATTATCTTATAGTAACAGTAAGTTTCAAACGGTTCAGCTACCGTTCCTTTCAACCTAGTCAAGAATACTTTTACAATGCTTAAAACTGATTCGATAAATGTGTTGCGGTAAGAGTCACAAGTCTCTCTCTCACCTCTCTCTCCCCTCCCTCTCTCTCTCTCTCTATTTCTCTCTCTCTTTCTCTCTCGGCGAGTTGACCCTCGAAAACAATCCGTCGTTACAACATCGAAAGGCTTACTAGGACAATTAATATTATAAATATCACGTTTGCCAGAAATTAGATAATCCTAAAATTCGCACCACCCATTGTTTAGGATACACATTTATCGATATTCAAACACTCCAGGGAGTATACATGCACTTCTGAATTAATATTAATATCAGCTTACCCGCTCGATGTGTCGCCGTATTAGTTTCACACTAGACTTAAATTTCCCTATTGTATTAAGGCTATTACTGGTGTTTTATTAAGATGTTATTTGATCGGTCGTACGACCCATTCCTACGTGAGTTGCAGAAATAACTAATAAAAACCAAACCGGTTTAGAGGCATTTTATTCGAGACTATGGGCTGTGGTTTTGCAAACACGTGACACAATGTAATAGATTTATTTCAAATATAGTAAAGCGATTTTTTTATACATTTTGCAGTGTGATATGTTATCTTGGAAGTAAAACAAAAAAATCCCTAAAGCCATATAAATTTAGTTAAAAATATCCATAACTAAAACATTTATGATGTTTCGGTAGTTATAACATAAATTTAAGACTTTTTTTCTTTTTTAATATATCTATTGGATGTACACAATTTAAAAGTTCAGCAGCCGTCATCCACTTTTGATAAAAAATGTTTAAGATTTCCTCTTCTGAATCTCTTCTCTAACGTACACGTAGAAATATTAAGCACATGTTTGTTGTTACATGAAACATGACAAAGAACAACACACACAAAACGAAATAAAATCCATTATTTTTAATTAAGGTAAGGATTAACTGCTTTGATGGTGATCTATCTTATTCCTTTAGTAAATGTATTCTTATTATCCGCTTAATAATCCGCTAAACTAAGCTAAACAAGTACTGACAATTGTGCTGGAAATTTTGGTCCGTTTTAATAGTTATAAAATAAAGGGTATAAATGGAAATCAAACATATTACAGACTTTATTAATGAAAATATATAATCTTTCGAAATTTTAGGTTTTACAAATCATTTTTTTCTTAATATAAACGATCAAACATCATATATACGTTTTTAAAGATATTTATTGTTTATTTTATAAGCTTTTATTAATCAAATCAACAGATTAACTGCACAAAATTATTTCCAAAGGCTAAGCACGTATGTTACTTTGTTTCTTGGCACTTACTCTAAGTATAAGTGAAACACAACAGAAGCTCAGTACACATAATTCTAAATATTCAATCAGCATTGCGAGAATAATTTTCTTTGTAAATATATATCAGACTATATTCCAACATTACAACAATACTGAAAGCAAGCCTGCAATGAAACACATTAATTTACGTTGACCTCAATGACACATTACATATATGTCAAAATTATAATAAACAATTTTGAAAAAAGTGTTAACCGGCTTAAAAATTGAATAGCTTGGGACAGTTAATGTGAAATAGAAAAGTAATTTAATAATTATACACAAACGTTATTTTCCTAACTCGTTGAACTTCGATTTTTCCGTTCCATTGTTGGTGCTGGTTATTAAAGCAGAAAACCGCTACCAGACTAGAGCACATAATTATATATTGATTACCAAATGTATTGTCAAGTTTTTGATCTCTTTGAATTTTTTATTTTAGTTTATTCTGATTGTCCCAGTGTCTCAGACTTTAACATAAACATGTAAGAGTCATTTAAAGCTTCGGAATGGACCTTTGTCTGTCGCTAAATACTGAGTAAAATATAACTTCATACTCCAGTTTCTTAGTTGTTTGACGACTTTCTATTCCAGTTGTCTTTGCTGATTAAATGACTCACAGATGAGAGAATTAATTCAAATCCAAGTTTCTAGAAAAAATTACGCTCGCTGACTAATAAAATTCGGACGTGTTAATCAAGTTTAATCTCAGATGCGTCAAAGCCATTAGCTTGTTTTTTTTTATTTCCAACTTTCGATTTACGAGTGAAAGTATTTCCAATAATATTTTTAATTATATTCGGTTATTTGTTCTGATTGAATTAGCGCTAACTGGTAAACAGAGCAAACGCTTGACTGGATATGTGTTTGTTTTTATTTCTAACTTTCGATTTACGAGTGAAAGTTTTTCCAATAATATTCTGATTGACAAAGTCTTTCTAAAGATTTGTATAAATCGTTTCGTCGATTATATAAATATGCTTTTAAAGATAAATTCATTTTTTTTATATTCGGTTATTTGTTCTGAATGAAATTCTTTTGTACCGCTAACTGGTAAACTGCGCCAATGCTTGACTGGATATGTGCATGTGTTATTTCTAAAAGAACGTAGTAAACATTGGCGTCAGTCTTAGAAAACAACAGACAAAAGAAGCCATACTATGGATTGGGAAGTTTTATGACAGGATATCAAGGCGGAAAGATTCCCTCTGATTCTAAAAACGCTACAATGCTGTCAGTCTGTCGACATATCGTCTTAAGTTGACAAGTCTTCTGGTACCCGAGGGACACTATCTGTTTTAATGTCCGCTTCTTTTTTTATGAGAAAGAATTATATTGAATCAAAAATATGAATGTATATCTATATATAAGTCAGTTTAAGTGTAATATATATAATATATCGCCATAGTCCATCATAGCTGATAATTTCAGTGTGCATTTCCGATTAACACGCTGAAATTAAACGGTGACGTCCGTCGGTCTTTTTCAGGCCCGATGTGAATTTTAGATTTGTGCTGTACCATCCTACGAGTTAATGATATTTTTCTTACCGAATATGTCAAAACTGACCTTCCTTTCCTTCGGATCGGGATTCCTTTGTCTGTCACTGTTGTATATGAATTAAAGGTCATGGACATATGTGAATGCTAGTAACGGGATAGTACAACCGATTACATAACTGTTTGATATCATTTCGGGATTCGACCGAAGTTATTTAAAATCTGTTATGATTCTTCACTGCCAATATATTTTATAAATTTTACAATTTATTATTGACTCACTTCAAATAATGTGGACAGTAATTGTGTGTGTCATTTAATGTATCTGACATGTCATTTGCACCAAACTTAATGATGAAATTACAAACCATATATGATTTTAAAATGTTGCAAAATTTAAGAATTGCTGAAAATTGTTTTTTCCCCACTTTTGAAGAACATAGACTTGAAACTTTTAATAAAAAAGTTATCAATTATGTGCTTTTGATATTCATAGTCACATTTATGTGTTCACTTGCGAAACTAAATAATGCATATGCGTTTATCCTCCTTTGCATATTATATACATAACTGAAATACTGTTGGTAGAACGATAAATCCAATAAACAAACATGATATGCCACATTCAATACGGTATGGTCTATATGTTTTAACTGATTGTCAGTCCATGCTACCAATTTTATTCTCTATAAACAAGTTAAATGTAAGGGAAAACTCGAAACTAAGTGGATGAATTATTTCTAAGTATTTCTTTCTCTACGCCTTGAAATCGATGATAAGTGGAGCAGAGAAAAGAAGTCAACTGGGGATTATAAATGACATCAAAAACAAGTCGTCAAGCTTTCTTCCGAACTACACTTAAGTGTTGCCAGGCTAAATCGCGTGAATGCGAACGTGCTATATGAAGATCTAGTATGTATCAAATTTTATTGTGAACTCATTTTGTTTTATGAGCTTCGTGTTTAACGGAGTCTTCAAACCAGTGTGTGTGTGAGGCGAAGAAAAAGTGGTACGTGTCACACATATGTGTTAAAAGGTTTAAAGTTTCCGAAAATGTAGCATTTAATATATTTGATAATCATGGTGACAAACTTTTGCCTAACTAGTTGAAAACGCGAAACCATATTTAAAATGGAACTGCTCATATTGGAATAGATATGAGAATTGATTTTGATTTGATTTAAAATTGTTTTAGCCTTTCAGTTTTGACATAGGAAAGCAAAACATATTTGAGATTATTTCTATATCGATAAACTTTTTGAACATCATTATTGATTTGAACAAAACTATAGAGGTATCTACATATGCACAAACACGTTACACCGGACCTGGTAGCTCAATCGGTAGAGCGTCGGCTCCAGGTACGGGAGGCCTCGGGTTCGATCCCGGGCCGCGATATACCAAAGTCGTTAAAAATGGTAGTGGTATAGCTCCCTGGCTAACGCTCAAGCAAATATAAGGGTAGTTCCACGACTGGTTGGCCCAGTGTCAGGATAATGTGACTGGGTGTGGTATCATGCCAGGTGTTCACGGCATGCTATACACAGTGAAGGCAGCACTATAACTGCTTCAAGTGGACACCGTCTCCAGATAACTGAAATACTGTTGGTGGGACGATAAACCCAATAAACAAACAAACTAAACAAACACGTAACACCAGACCAAACAGTACGGCTTAAACAAAAAGCATTTATACTAAATCAATTTCAGCCATACTGAATGGCCATCTTAGTAAAGTATACTTTTATATTATAAAACGATTTAACTGTCTGTATCTGTGCTATATAAAATGCTGACATGGTAAAAGACATGTTTTAAAGCAATTTTTCTGTGGAAATCGTGTATACACCATTAATGCATCTTAGTACAGTTACTTCATGAAAAAGGTGAAGTCCCTATAAACAAATTATTATATTAGTTTTATTGTGATTCAATGTTCGAAAATCTTCTTTTCGATCGTTGGACAAAGAATGAGTTAAACACTTTTGAATTAAAGTCCTAAAAAGTTATTTGCATGCACTAGTGTAGGAAGACAAGGTAAACGTACCTTAAATCGAACTACTTTCAATGTTAACAAAATTGACGAATCGTTGTCTTTAGAGGTTTTCATTTTCTGAAGGAAGAAAAATGTCAAACATATTTCTGTCTATGGTCTTACCAATAGAAATTATCAGAGTAACTTTTTTACTCTAAACTTAACAAAACGTTCAAGAGCGTGCAAACTTTTCAGTAAAGGTAAAGAAAAAATCAACATTCCCAATTACAAGCTCGTTGGGCTGAATTCCCAATGCATTTAACCGGGAGAAAACATTGTCGACGATTCTTTTCTTTTACATTATTCTTGAAGAACATTGGTAATTTATGGACCTCATTTGGAATAATGTGCTAAAATAATCCTAACCCCAACACATTATTTGCAGGATTTTATAGAATAATTTTGAAAATCCCTTAAGGAGTCGTGTTCATATACCAGAAAAAATACATAAATTAGAAAACAGAGGAACCAACTTTGTACCGTAGTTATTATATACTTTACAAAATGATAATAAAAATCGTCTCAATCAGTAAAGAAGCAAAACAACATAAGTTGTGTTTTTTGGCGAACATCAAACAAATCTTTAAGTTCTTGGGATTTTCTGAACAGGTTTACCACATCTTTTCGTGTTCTTAGTGCCAGGAAAAACTCCAGGAATAACATTCGTATCCTGGTTACACATTCGACTTGTCGTTTACTTAGTTATTCGACGACTTTCAATTCCAGTTGTCTTTGCTGATTAAATGACTCACAGATGGGAGAATTATTTCAAATCCAAGTTTCTAGAAATATTCACGCTCGCTGACTAATAAAGTCCGGACGTGTTAATCAATTTTAATCTCAGATGCGTCAAGCCATTAGCTTGTTTGTTTTTATTTCCAACTTTCGATTTACGAGTGAAAGCTTTTCAACTAATATTCTGATTGATAAAGTCTTTCTAAAGATTTGTATAAATCGTTTCGTCGATTATATAAATATGCTTTTAAAGATAAATTGATTTTTTATATTCGGTTATTTGTTCTGAATGAATTTTATTTTTTGTACCGCTAACTGGTAAACTGCGCCAATGCTTGACTGGATATGTGCATGTGTTATTTCTTAAATAAAAACGTAGTAAATATTGGCGTCAGTCTTCAAAATCAACAGACAAAAGAAGTCATACAATGTATTGGAAAGTTTAAATGACAGAATATCAAGGCGGAAACCTTCCCTCTGATTCTAAAGACGCTAAAATGCTGTCAGTCTGTCGACATATCGTCTTAAGTTGCCAAGTTTTATGTTACCCGAGGGACACTATCAGGTTTTAATGTCCGCTTCGTTTGTTTATGAGAGAGACTTAAATTGAAACAAAAATATAAAACAACATTGACGGATGTGCTGTATTTTTATTTTCTTAAATTGTATTATTATGATAATGGTTAAAGGTTACGAAAAAGTAAATGCATGTATATAGAGATACTATATACTCCGTCACGAATTACATTTTGCGTAACAGTCTGAATGCTACTTAAAGGAAGGAACCTTTGATAGCAAAATCATACTCATTATACGCAATATTAGAAGCATCGTGTAAACTGAACACAAAATAAACGTAATGCACTACAATATGATCTAATTTAAGGCTAATATACTTTCCGATTAAAAAAATATTTTTTCTACCACCTTGTAAGTTAATTTATTTTCCCGCTTTAAAAATGCATGTTAGCCATAGTAATTAACCGTTTCAAAAAGACAATGCAGGTAATTGATGAACTATAACGTAAATTGTTTGGATAACTTAAACTAACTATTTGAACCGTGTACCAACAAATGTTTGGGATCAACTCAGACATTATTTCAATGTAACACAAAAGTAAATAGGAACTTTACAAATTTATTAATAGAACTTGAAATCGACAGCAAAGTGTTAAAATTTAGATACATAAATACATTTATGCAATGTTTGGTACTTCCTTACAGCTTTAAATGTGACCATATGTTGTCCTTAGTAGTTAGTACCATATTCTTTATGGTGGTGTTTTCTTTGAGAAAGTGGCAAGTGCAAATCACACAAGAGTTGTATCTTTTAGAGATGTGATGGAGGCAGGGCAGTGAAAATTGAAATGTGAGGAAACTAGTAACCGATCAATACTTTATGTGCATATACTTCTAAGCACAGGTGGAGACCACAGGTGGAGACCACAGGTGGAGACCACAGGTCTTAAGGAGAAGGAGATAAATATTTACGACTGGTGACAACAGAAACTGCAGTAGACCCATGCGCAGTAAGTGTCACGTCCAGCACCCAGTTTTATTGTTTTTAAAATAGTTGTATTTAAATCGGAGTTATCATATCGCCTTAATCGGCACATTACTCGTTTATCATTTATATTGTATTATATTGTATTTTAATTAGTATTACATAATAACAAAGTTTATTTCTGAATACAATCAAAAAATATTTAAAAAAATCCACAAAACAGTTTTAAAGTTACAGCATTTATAAGAATGTCATGTTTGCATCATTGCCCCCGAGCAACGAATATGTCGCGACGTCAGCAACGTCGTTCGCGTAGTAAACGTCGCTATAATGTTTTATCACATTCATAGCTTTTCAAAATATGCTCCCGAATGCAGAACACATATTTGGTGGCGTGCAGCCTAATGATTGGTGACAATGTCTTCATACTACTCACTTGTTGTTGACTTTATTATACCATTTACGCCGCCTGTAGGAATTTCAATGTGCAAATCGTGCCCCCTTTAATTGAAGTTTGATATGTGAGAATACCGCAAAGTCGAAAGGTGCGAGGTCCGGCGAGTAAGGTGGGTGACTCATTTGTCTCATCCCGAGTACACCGATCTCTTCGTTGCGTAGCGCTGTCATAGTGCAGAATGAAATTGTCTAATGGTATTTCCGGTCGCTTCTTCCGGAGTGCCCACTGTAGATCTCGTCTAAGCACCTTTTATGTTTTAACACAGAAAAGTATAATAACGCAATGTGTTGGAAACATTATGTGATGACTTTTTGTAAGTCTGTCTATAAAAATGATTGATAGAACAATTTACGCGTCTGTAATTCTTTATTCTTTTGTTGTTTCCTTTCCTTTTTCAATTTATTATAAAAAATCATAGTGAAATTCATCTACAAAAAGCATTTTCTGGTAAGATACTTAATAAGCAGATTGATTAACGAAATACTTTTGTAAGTTTAAAACTTATACAAACCTTGAAATAATAGTTAGCGTTGATGTTTTTTCCGATGGGAACGGGAAGACATAGAATCATGCCGCGGCAGTCCGCAAACAAAGCATACATCTGTTTGCCGGCCGAGCTGTTAACACGAGCCTTCAGTGGGGGCGGGGAGCCAGAGCGTCTCCAGACGGCAGACCTGGTGCGTGTCTCAAGGTCGTGCAGATGAAGCCAAGTCTCATCCATCTTTATAACGTATCTAAGGAAATCTTCACCCTCGATCCTTACTCTCCGGATAAACTTCTGCGAATCTTCGACGCGCCTTTCTATTTTAAAGTCTTTAAGAAGACGAGGGACCCATGTGGCATGCACCTTTCATAAAGAAATAAAAAAATGAATACACTTTATTAAGTCTGATATGTGATACTGATTTCATTATCTTATAGCCTAAATGCATTTCTTATTAACTGATAATAATAATGTAGGAATGATGAATGTGTTAAAAGTAAATAAATGAGTTCTTATTTTTCATTATGGTTTTATCTGGATACAAAAACGCCGATATGTTTTTACATAAATTACTGAACTTCTATAAGAATTTTTCAACACTATAATTTATTTAATATTAGCTTACTTTTCTCATGATAAAATGTTCATGTTATAAAAAATAGTGGTAAACGCCCGTTTATTTCTTTTACAATACAATCTCTTAAACAGAAAGAATTTGTCTAGGCTAGGTTGCTTTGTTATTGTTTTGTATAAACAATTTATCCAATATTTTAAAAGCTAAATGCCAAATGGAAAATGCTCTGTCCGAAATATAAAGCCACTTTAAACATATCATAATTGACAGAACAATAGGACGTAACACTATGTTTATAGAGCCACTAACATAATGGCAGTTTGTTTAATCATCGTGTGAAGTAAACGTCGCTTAATAGTGCAATTATGATTTAGTAAAATTCAATTGTTAAGTTTAATTTGACTTTTGCTTCAAACTGTAGGATCCGCATATTTTGCTTTTACTATATTTTAGAAACAGCCATGGGCATACCTGCTTATTTTTAAATATAAACTTGCAAACAGCATTGTTATTTATTACAATATATTTAGTTTAACACAATTGCAAATGCATGTTAGTATGGAACTTAATATGTTATAAGATATTCTATTTTGATAGATACATGTAAGAACGTCTGAAACTGTGTCGCTAGGAGTTATCTTACATAGAAAATGATAAACCGTAAAAACACATTTAATTAATCATATTATCATAATTATTTAAATACGAAATCATATTGCCTCTATTTAATTTGTTTTTTGAATTTTATCAGTGGTAATATATATCTTTTTTTACACGCGTTCTTCCGTCAACATTTACGTTATACAATATCGACTATTAGTTTAAATTGATTTAGTAACCATATTAGAATTTCTTAAATCATACACAGAAATGGCTCTAAACCACTAAATAAAGTCTACGTATTTCTGAAACACAATGGTATATTTGACAACCTTAACAACCAGATTATCCACTTATTTCTTCAGTTCATTAATATGTTTCAAATATTGTATACCATTTCTCCGGGCCAGTTGATGAAAGAATCTAATTTGTCAGATTCATGGGGTATGGATCGAGTTGTACAATTGTCAATGAATCAATTAAGTGAAACCAGTTCTGCTGTGTTACATATCTGTATCCAGATAGATAGTGCAAGAAGTTACACCAAAGATATATTAATAGAAATGTTTTATTTTTTCGCCTGAATTATATTAATTTAAAGGGACAAACAATCTAAATTAGAAAGAAAATATAAACAAATTGCCAAAAATAGAAGATATTGCTTCATTGGAATCTGTTTATATTTGGAAAACGGATACACTATAAAGGATAATCCTTGATTTTTCATTAATACTAGAAATCTGTATTTGCATATGCAGTTATGTTCAGATATACATATTACAATTATTAGCAAGTAACCAACTGCTTTACTGGGATTTTTACATAGAATCAAAGTCCTGGGTTTTATATTAAAAATCTTTTGCGCTGAAATGAGTGCCAACTTAGAGTGACAGTTGAAATACACATTTTACCATTTTGGTAAACAACACTCGATTATTTAAATGGATAGATTGAAATACTTGTCAGATAAGAGTTGAAACAGTAAATGTTAAAATGCAAAGAGATGCGAGAGCAGGTATAGGAAGTAATGACAATTATCTTAGCACTTGTATTAATACTTTGTGAATGTAAAGCGGTGTACATGGATAAAATGACTTGTCACCCCTTTCGACCTCTCTGTAAATACAATGGTCTCAATGTAATCGCATGAAATAATCCGGTTATACCATTTTATCTCTACACAAAAAACTGCTGAACGTTTATCGAAACAATCGAGCATATTGCGGATATTTTGATTGTGATAGTTTTATCTAAAAAGCAATTTCGTGTAGTTCTTCTTGTCAACGGAAACATCTTAAGTGGATTTTCTGTGTTTCTATCGTATTTAAATGTAACCACATTTTGATAGAACACGCAATAACACCATTAAACCATATTTACGAATGCTCTTTGACGATGTCGTCAATTACTGCTGTTTATTGTGCACCATATTCCGTATGAAATCTTAACAGTCCTTATCTGTATTATTTTAGTATCGTTTATGTTATAAATTTTACTGGAAGGATTTGTTATAATTCCTTCCTGTAATACGTCCATTTCCATGAAACGATGACAAAACTATTACATTTCTTTGTTAAATACATTTAGCAATCGGACTTTGATTTTTGGCACAATCTCATTTTTGTTCTCTATTTGCATTCATTTACACCAATAACTTTGTCTTATTTCTCTCTGACATAATCTTTCATTCTCCTTCTCTCTCTCTCTCTTTTTCTCTCTCCCTTCTTCCCTCTCTTACATACACAAACACTCTCTCTCTCTCTCTCTCTCTCTCTCTCTTGCAACTGTGAGGAGGCAGTACATGGGCCATTGGAGGGAAATAAATGAAAGCTATTGAAGCAATATTTTCTTGTCAAACGTTTTGATGCATTTACTTTAGATCATTGAGAATTAATACAAAATATGCTTTAGTTGTTCATTACAAATGACTGTTTAATGCCATTTAATGTTTCATGCTATTCAGCACTGAACTTACGACAATAACAGCTTTCTATTATTGATCAGGAATAATAATTGTCTTAATCTAGATCGAATGATAAAATTATTTTATGGAAGTTTACATTTTATAATTGCCTAGGCAGCCTAATGGTAGTTTTACATTGCTATTGACTATTTGTGTGACGTTACATTTTATTAAATGGTGTTATGATCAAGATTATTGTTGTTTTTATTATCATGATTAAGCTTGTATATTTTAAATACCCAATTTAAATTCCGTTTTAAAGCATAAGGTTGGAATGCTGAAATAGCTAAATGATGGAAAACAAGGTTTATAAAGGCCATTTGCATACTTTTTAACTATGGAAACTTAATAAATATAATCAAATGTGCCAATGGCTGTATGCTGTAAATGCTTCAACTGGTCCTATCAATCCTCGTGTTTTCTTATAGGGATAAGAATTTGTAGCATTTACACATATATTTTCTCCAGTTTCCAGTGTATATGGTCGAACCATTAAAATCACATTTACAGTACCACCTTTTAATAACACCATGATTAAAATGTAAAAAACCCAATTACAAAACAAAATGTAAGACATACTTATTAATTTTTATGTCATTGGTGTTTTGGTTAGTTCGAAAATAATGACTAAAATAAGGATTAAAACAGTAAAACTCACCAAAGCTTGTCTTTATTTCTTGGGGAGAGTTTCTTTCATTTTTTGAGTTTTAAACAAGAGATGCACAGAGCACATAAGTGCATAGTAAGTTAAGAATCGTTTTATTCGATTTAATGGCAGTTCTATTTGATTAATTCAACGTCTATAATTTAACAAAAATAGATTGAATCAACCGCTCCCGAATTTCTGGATCCTGTAACTATAAATCAATGTTTAATTTCATAAAAATCACAGGCCTTGTGTTTTTTAAAATCTTCTCTTACAGTATCTCGGAGGTAAAAAATCTCTTGTCTTGCAATTATAATACCATTTGAAATGAAATTTGTGTAACATGTTTTAAAATGCCAAATAACATTATTTTGTGTACGTGTAGTCTATCGCTTGTTAATAAAATTGATATTAAGATCTGAAGCATATGTGGAAACAATGGTAAATCGCAGTGAGTTGTCGTTACTTTATAGGTGTCGCCACTTTACCCGGTCCATAAATATCCGGCATACTCGGATTTTATCCTACTACAAACCAGGAAGTAAAGTTATATCTTTGTGATTTTTAACAAAATTCTAAGTTTATAATGCCGAGTACGTGTTGTTGTGTACCAAATTGTCATAATAGAGGAGGGCACGAATTCCCAACTGAAAAAGATCGACGGGAGAAATGGATTGTTGCCATAAAACGCCTCGATGTTAAAACAATGAAAAACTGGATACCATCGGCTTCAGCCGTTGTGTGCAAGTCGCATTTTAGGCCTGAAGATTACCTTCAGCAAACGAAAGACGGTATGTTTCGTTCATAAATTGTTTTACTTTTTAGGAATAAACACAAAGGTACATTATATGTACTGTTATGGTAATATTGGATACAAATAATGACGTGTGTCAGTGGGTGGGGTAAAGCTGAAGGCTTGTGTTACACAATGTGGGATATAATTTATAAGTTAATGGTTGACTTAGTTGTGACAACCTATATAAACATGATAAACCTTTCTACTATTTATTATGAATTGATCAGTATTATATGATGTTATACAAGTGATTTTTAATTTAGTGCAAATGCTGATAAAACAAATTGATATTAGGGATAAACTATGCACCGGTCTCTCCCAGTCTATTTTGACCAGGGATATAGTATCATAATTCATATTTACTGTCAGTGCCGGTCTTAATTAATTGGGTGAGAAAGGGTGTTGATATGAAATATATTATTTTTTGCATATAATGTATTTTGTTTCTCTAATTGTTTTTTTATATTATGGACAAGACAATGAAGTAAAACATGTAATACTATTCACCGAATTATCGGAATTACCGATAGGAGATGGCGAATAGTACATCCCCTGAAATTAATCATTTACCTTTTATTGTTATTTTAGTACCAGTCAAATTGATTAAATAAGATACATTATTTTTTTTTTTTTACATACTGCTACTTTTTATTTTGTAGGAAGAAAACCCTGTCAACAGAAGCTCCTGTCATCTGCTGTTCCCACGCTCTTTCAATGGACAAACCCAAAAACCCCATCAGATGAAAGTCGGAGTGAACGGCTGTGTGTGAGAGAAAGTCGGAAGAGGAAAAGAGAGTCTGATGCTGTCCGACATTTAGAAGCTGAATTTTCGCAGCCTTTAGATGTTATTGAAGAGATTGTACAACCCTCGGATGATGATATTATATATACTGCTGTTCCATTAAAAATGGTAAAAGATTGTGCTTCGCAAACAGTAGCAAAACCAATGTTTGATATCGATAACTTTGTAAATGACAATGAAGGAATTCTTTTCTACACTGGGTTAGAAAGTTACGTGAAATTCATGTTTGTATTAAATACACTTGGACCTGCAGCATATAATCTCAATTACTTATACCACCATGTCATATCTATCTCTGTGCCAAATCAATTTTTCATAACACTTCTGAAACTTAAAAGAAATATGACACATTTTGAACTTTCAAGACTGTTTAACATATCAGAAGGAAGTGTTAAAAATGTAGTTTATACATGGATATTGTTTATGTCAAAACAGTGGCGTGAAATTAATATATGGCCATCACGAAATTTAGTGCGCTACTTTTCTCCCTCAGACTTTAAGTCTAAATTTCCAAGTACACG
Organism: Sinonovacula constricta; assembly: GCA_007844125.1. Classification (NCBI taxonomy): domain Eukaryota; kingdom Metazoa; phylum Mollusca; class Bivalvia; order Cardiida; family Solecurtidae; genus Sinonovacula; species Sinonovacula constricta. Next base: position 50,796,104 of record CM017556.1, on the reverse strand, counting down.
TGTAGTTATTGATGGAACCGAGTGTCCCATAAAAAAACCAAAGGCCCCAAGAGCTCAACAAGCGACATATTCAACCTATAAAAACAGAAATACAGTCAAAACTTTAATTGGTGCTTCACCAGGAGGGGTCATAACATATATATCTCCTTTATACGGTGGATCAACAAGTGACAGACAAATTGTTGAACGCAGTTCTTTATTCACCATGTGTGATCCTGGAGATTCCATAATGGCCGACAAAGGATTTAATGTGCAGGATTTGTTTGCGCCTTACAATGTGACAATTAATGTGCCAACATTTTTCAAAAAAAAGAACAGAATGTCAGGAAAAATTGTAATGAAGGACCGCCAAATATCCAGTAAAAGAGTACACATAGAACGCTTAATTGGTCTTGGAAAAACATACAAAATTTTGTGCCATCCAATGTCTGGTACTGATGCTAAAGTTTCATCAGATATTATATTTGTTTGCTTCATGCTTTGCAATTTTAGACCAAGAATTATTTCAATAAATGCATGAATTCAAATTTGAAAGTTGAAGTGTTGTTTTAAAGGCCAATTATGTCTCAGAAATTCTACCAATTTTATTTCTCAAAAGCAATTTTTTTCTTTTTTTGATACAGTTTTCAAAGTAATACTCATTTGCCATATATATCGGCTTTCTTTTGTAACTATAGCTCTTTTGGCAATCGGTATTATTATAGATAGTTAGTACTTTGTCTGGAAATCAAAATACTTCTTTGTTTACATTTACTACCTTTATGACACATAACTAATGTTCAGTGCTACTTTCTTTAGTTGTTTAACATCTAGCATGCCTTTCTACATTGTACATGTAGGTGTTAGTGAACCTTGTGTATATAATTTATACATTGTACATACATGTGTAAAATTTACTTTGCATGCACTTAAAATAATTTGATTAAAATACATTTTAAGCATAAGTTTCAGACTCAAAACATATATAACATGTTACTGTGGATATTTTCATATTACAGACCTAAAATGTTTTCAAATAAAAAGAAAATAATAAAAAGAAGGTGGAGTATCACAACATTTTATTTTTTCTATAATTCCATGAGCAAAATATTTTTGATTTTTTATCTCTTTATAAATACATCACATGTATAAATCATGGACCATCAATACACTGTGCATGTATTCTCTTACTATTATCAACAAAGTTTGATGTTTTCAGAAATCTTTTAAGTGTCACCATTACTCAACATATGTTTTGTAAAATCGTTTTTCTAAAAGTGCCTCCTTGAAATACAAATCAAAAAAGGTTTTCAAGCCCTGTATCATTTTCATAATAAAATCTTCGTCACGAGGTACTTTAAAGTAAACCATGTCAGTTATTGTGTAAACAATAAACACACACTCTTCTGCCTCAGTACAAAGAAGTTGACCTTGAATTTGAAAAAAATAATCATGCTTCTTGTCTAAGTAAAATCCAGATTCTTTGTCAGATTTCAGATAGGGCACAGTAACACTGTTAATTGGTTTATCTTTAGCAGAATAAGGACACTTCACTTCAACTATTCGTTTGTTATTTATAATGCCATCTGGTGAGCAGGACAAAAATGGAAAATCTCTGGCAACAACAATGCCACACATTTTAACTTCCTCTCCAGATTCTGTCATATATCTTGATATGGCCATTGTTTCATATTTAAGTCCATGTTTTAATGCTGGAGCAGTTATGTTGACTACATTCACCAATGAAGATGCTAGTTTTGTTTTGTCGGTTTTGTCAGAATTCAAAGCTTTCACAATGCGACCAAACATTGATGATGACAATCTCTTTGTTCTTTCATCATACCACTGAGGGTTTTTACTCTGTCCTATGGTTCTCCTTTCTATTGCTTTTCTTTCTTCCAGTGTAATTTTTGTTACAAGAATACTCTCTAAAAAATGATCTTCAGGGGTTAACAATAAATAGTCATGATCATGAGCGACAGCCAAGCTGTTAGCAGGTTCAAACAGTTGAAATATTGGCATCATTGATGAACCAGCAACACTGAGGCATGCGTTTCTAAAGTGGTGCTTGTAACCAGGATGGTTTCTAAATTGTGGAGGTCGTGGATCAAAGTCTAGTGATGTAAATTCATCTGCTCCTGGTAAATTTAACTGATTAGCCTTTAAGGGACTGCCAATGTATTTTTTGCATTTTTGAAAGGTCTGCAGTTTTTGTGTGCATGTTTCCTCTACGTGTACTGTTTTTTTAGTTGCAAATATGATACATGCATATAAGACTGTACATACATGTTTACAATGTGCATTTGGCCCCATTCCTGCAGCACACTCGCACTGACTCTCAAGAATGTCCCCATTCCTTTTCAAAACAATATCGATTTTGTATGAAACACTTTTTTTCATCTCAGCCTGGCAACAGCTGTTAACATACAATTTACTGCCATCACTTGCAAGGCGGAAATAGAGTAAAAACTTTTCTTCATAAATTTTCTTTGTCAGTGCAATGTCGATTTTTTTGTCAAACGCTTCAAGATAGTCATTCACCTTTTCTAATGTAATTGGACAGAATTTTGTGTCAGAATTAACATCTTTATAATTACTTTTCTCTGGAAGTGTAATATAATAATCTGGTTCAGATACATCAGATTGTCCAAAGTTCAAATTTCTTTCATAGGCTTCCAGTCTGAAAAACACGAAAAAATAACGGTCAGTTTATCTATGGAAGTTAAATAAGTTTACTACATATTCGTAATAAATTACTCAAATATTATTCAATATTTAATCACAGTCATTTTATATTTGTGCGACGTTTAACGCAGCCTGTTCGTAACTTCGTACCCCACCCACTTACTAGACAAAACGTTATAGGTCTACGACGATAAATTTCTATGGGATGCTGGATACGTCGTTCATCGTTCACAAATACATGAAAAATACTTTCATAGAGTTTCACACACCTTTTAACAATACAAGAACAATGGTATTAACGTGTATCAAAATCAAATGTTTAATTTTCTCAACAAAAAAAAAGCGATCGCCATCGAAGGTCGGCATCCAAAATGTTTTCCAAGAAAAATACACACCTTTCTACTAAATCTTTCTTCCTGCCCGATTGTTTCGCATTTCTTTTCTTCAATTCTTTTTTCAATTCCGGAATTGTTAAGCTTCCAAACTTAGAATCCATTAGTGTACAAGTAGCGATCCAACGTCGAGTAAATAACAAACATGTACATTCCAAGATGTTTACATTTCCAGGACCGGGTGTAAAGCGCACCTAGCGGCGAAACAAGGGAAGATAACCGACTGCGATTTGCCATTGACGCTTGTATTCTCCTTCGACATGCATATTTGTTTCTTTACACGTATGGCCTTTTTCTCAGGTATTTACTGAACGCAGGTAGTCAAGGACATGCAGGGTCAATCCTGTGTACTTCCTATATCCAGCTTTCTCATAACTCTGGACGATTTCGCAGAACGTTTATATGAATTCTAAATCCAACAAAATGTTATCGTATAGCTAGCAGAAATCGAAGAAACGAAAAGCCGAAATAATTATTCAGTTGGGAATTTTAAACGACAAGACAAGTTTCTTCAGCAATACACTGAAATGTTACCATTCTGTCGAAACATTAAAATATTTCACTGTTTTATGGTAGCTCGGGGTTGTTTCACGTTTAATTTAAACCTCATTTTGTTTTTAAGGGCTGGGGTGTTTTAAGAAATTTTCAAAACATTATGTGTAAGGGGAAGTTATTGTCTCGCATATTGACCTGTAAACATTTGAAATTATGAAGGAAGGGACGTATCTTGTGCCACAAATTTTTTGTCCGCTGTACAAAAAAAATTGGGTGATGAAAGCTTTGCAGTTTAAGAATATTTGCATTGAATGTGATATTTGAGATGTTTTATCACATTACACATTGTGGTTATATTGAGGAAGACCCTCTGCAAGAAGTGATATGAAAGTGCTCCGTTCGGAGGCCTTAATGTGTTATTGGCGACGCGTTGAAGCGCGACGCCTATATATGGAATGCTCACTGAAATTTGCACATGGGGAAAGTCTGTTTTGCGGACTGTCATAACCCTTCTAAAATACGGATCATAATTCAATACATGGAGTTCTATTTTTTTATTTTATTTTCTTCAAATGTTTTGAATAAAGAAAACTGCCGGATACCACGTTTGATTACTTTTAAAATTGTATGTCAAAATTTCGTTTAAATTTGTTTTAATCGTTTGCGTCATCTTTGACGGTTCGCAACGACAGCTTTCTTGTTTATTAATCTGATAATGCGAGATATATAGTCAGCATGTTTTGACAGATAAACACGCTTTATTTTTCTTGTCGGCATATTTAATTCGTCCATGATTGTAATTAGTCTTAAAGAAACAACAAAGGATCTTCAAGCTTTTTCCATAAAGCATGAAATCTCATTTAATCAGAGGAAAGTAGTGTGTTTAAATATTTTATTCTTTTGAAGACTTCTTGATGGTTTCACGCCTTTAAATGTAAGTATTTTTAGTGTGGTTCAAAGGATAGACATACGTGTAGATATCTTCATATCCAATAGGTAAATAAGAAAAGGTTCTATAAGAATTACCACAGATATTTAAATCTGAAATAGATTTAGACAAAGGCAAACAGGGTAAATGTAAAAGTGACAAAATCCCAGAGACGAGTTATAACACACACACACACAAACCTAGCAGTTACCGCTTTGGAAAGGTCAGTCGGAAAAGGACCGACTGTGGTGCTTATGCCTGGCTTGTTGAGAGCTCCAACCTTGCACTTCCTGAAGGTTTTTCTATTAAACAAATTGTGTAAATAAAATATCCCATTAAAGTGAGGTTACTAACAGTTAGCACCTGCATCGGGAGTTTAAACTGATCAAATGAACTCATATACAGAAAAATACAGAAAAAATAACTAGCAATATAATAAACTATCAACATATGTACGAAATGTACAGCAGATAAATGTCTCGGCAATCTTAAGGTACACATTTTATTAGCGTGCATTCTCCTTACCAAATTCTTTGAGTAGGAACAGATATTTATTTATCACAGCGAGCTTTCTCCTAATGAAAGGTTTTGAGTAAGAACAGATCTTTATGTTGAATAATCAGCCAGTCGGTGGTTTGTATCCACAATGAAGTTACCAGAATAAATCAATGCCACAAATAAATTTCTTTCTTACGCCTAAACAGTTTCGGTTATTTATGTTCCATTTTTTTTTCAAAACAATGATACACGTTTGGGTATGTGTTACGGAAAAATGTATATTATCAATAGTAAACGTATTTCTGTGAGATATATGATATAAGTCATCCATTAAGAGTTGCTTCTACAATGTAGCTGAGAAAAAAGCTCATAAATCAGAGCAACAAATAATGTACCATGAAAACGAAAAGATATGATCAATGCACATTTGCTGTACCTTAATAGCAAACAGGTAAACCTTAATTTGTAGTACTTTGAGATTAAACATATGGTACAATAAATACGGATACGTATTTATTTGACACAAATTACCCCCTCCGCCTATATAATTAATTTACAATGTAATTTGTTTTGTACAAATAAATGCTATTATATAATTGTTTTACAATTCTTTTTTCGTATGCGATCTGACAGTAAAATTCATTATGTTATTCATTAATTTTGCAATTCTTATTTAGTATGCGGTCTGACTGTAAAATTCATTATATTATTCATTCAAAGTCATTCGAATCAATTACAATGATACTAACATTCGCAATCAGTTTGAAGTTAGTAAAGTGCAAGTTATTGTAGTGCAATCCACCAAATCTAACAAAACTCGAAACCTATTTAGTAACTCCTTTTAAATGCTTGAACTGTAAGATGACATGTATGTTCGAAGCAACGTCTCGGTGCCTGTGTACAGCAACAAAAACAGCAACAACAAAAAACCATCTCAATTAAACACGTGCCCTTGAACTTTTTACTTTTCTATTTAATCTTTTGTCATTTTTCTAATTGTATATTTTGAACATGAGTAAATAGAAAAAATTCGAAATAAACACTAAAACATGTCGTGAACTCTCGTTACTGCTACTACTACTGACGAAAACTGTCGTTAACAAAATTAACGTCTAACATAAGTTTTTTTCTGTTAATACTTTCGCTAAAATCAGCATATACGAAACTTTTCTGATTCATGAATAACAATGTAAAGGTAAGCATTTTACAATAACCGTCATTACGACCATTACTGAGATGAAATTTTATGAACATTTTATGAACATTTCACTCTAATCAATAAATATATACCTATAATTAAAATAGTTAAAGCGAGCGAACCATGTTTTGAACAATGAAGGAGCATGTATAAACCATACTTATGAAACTACGCAAAGACTTCTAATCGTTTTCATAGATGGAACAATTAAAACGAACCGTATAAGTACTGAATCAGGTCAAAAACGCATACACACATTCCATAGAAACGTTAAGGTAAAAAGAAAAGTTCCCATTTGTTATACGAAATTATAAAAACAACCACATGATATGGAAATCTTGTCTACACAGTTGTCTTCTCTCTCTCTTTTACGTCTATAGAAATTATATGTATGTCTGCTTTGATTTAGTTTCGCCGACATGATAGAGAATATATTTAACGAAAATACATGATCAAAGAAAGTTCACGGTCGCAGATTTCTGGATTCCAAACCAGTAGCATTAATTGCACAATGTTTCACAGTCAAAAGATGGCTGTCTTTGTTGATATCATTTTTGGTTGTTGGGGTAGGTAGAGCTAAAATTGCAATAGATAGGTTATTTTATATTAATTCTCTTTCTTAGAAGAACAAAATCACATTTTTGTCATTCGTGCGACGCATGCTATCCTGTTATCGTTACGTTTTAAATACTGGTCTGTGCGATATGACGGCAGGAAAAAATTTGAACATTTTAAAATGTAATAGCTGTCCTAAAACTCTACAGATGTTAAACGCCATATTGAACATTGAGTTATAAATGGTTATGCTGCAAAGCGCAAAGCCTCGTTATGAAAGACACTTAAATGTTGTCAGATCGTCTAAAGATAGCAAGCTTTACGACGCCCAAAGATTCGCATCCCGGTTTAATTGTCAAAACCCTTCGTTTTACGAGAGTGCTGGTGACAAACTGGATTTTCTCTTCAGTTCTCTTTGCTGATATAGAGACTAAACTACACACATTTGTTTCTTAGAAATGCATCAAGATTTTCTTTCAAATATTTTAACTTGCCGACTCACTAAACCATTGGTTTAATGACATTGCACACTAAACAAAGAGCAACACTTTGTGAACTGTATCCGTTTATTGCGGAATATGAAATATGAAAGAGTTTTAGTTATTATTATCCCTAACTAAAACAAACATGACACCAGCAACCGAAACATTATAAAAATTAATCGATATCAATGTACATGAATTGCATATAACAGTTTACCTTCCACATCAAAAGAGTAAACCAATTACATGTACATAACATAGTGCATTTGTTTCTGGCAAAAGCCACCATACTAATTCATATTATAATCTGCTTGACAAGGATCGCAATTGTTAGCAACCCCACGCCAACTTACAACTACTGGTGATCAAAGTATCCCTAATCAAACAATTAAAATTGTGAAATTGGAAAATTTAGAAAATTGCGATTAATCGCAAATGCACGTTATCTATGTATTAAACAACAACAACAACAACATAAACATCAACAGCACTTACTGCTGCTGCTGCTACTACTACTACTACCACTACTACTACTACTACTACTACTACTACTACTACTACTACTACTACTACTACTACGACGACGACGACGACGACGACTACGACGACGACGACTACTACTACTACTACTACCCCTACAACTTCTACTACTACTACCAGTGCAATAATGTAAACCACCAGCAACAAAGCAACAAAGCAACAGACATATGTTTTGTCTCTGTCACCTGGGCATGCACGTAATGTCTACTGACAATAAATGTTTATACCTTATATACACATAATAGATTTAATTGACATTATGCATATTCTTGGTACACATATAAACTATTATAAAGTTATCAATATATTTGACTATCGACCCATCCTGATGTAGAATTGTTTTGTAGCATTAATACTATTTTCAGTGAATTTCAAAATGTACTTAGTTTATGCTCACCAACAAAATCGATTAAGGTAGGATAATGTAGGACACAACGAAATCTTATATGCTAAATAACAAAGATCCAAAATCACTTTAAATTTATGCCAATATGCGCCTAGTTTGCCAAACCACAAGGTGAAATATTTGCTCGTGCTTAGAACATAATTGTAAATGGAACAAAAATGATCGGACATTATGTTATTAAGCAAACGGAAAGATACCGCAACGATACATTTTAAATTGTCAATGGATATAGACGTACATGTACTGACAATCACGTGATATCTAGTCAGTTATGTATATTCTTCAACAATTTTGGTTTAGTCTATTTGCTTATATTGGTACTTATTATAACACACATTTCGGGACAATTTTTCTGCAGTAAAAATATAAATATTAAAAACAACTCATTGGCATGGGTTTGACCAAATGGATTATCTTGATAATTTTTTTCTTTAGAAAGTGCTAGCTTAGAGCTCTGTTAACCCCGTTTAAGCACCCGAGTATATCATAATTTCTCGTCACAATTAATTTAACACTTACATTTAACTGGCATATGGAAACCTTTATCCTGTGCCTTTGCAGATTTTATTATATGTTACAAAACTAATAGAACATTGTCATATTTTCCTATCCATGCATTGTAAGGCAACGTAAAAAAGGTTTTTACTAAAGATGTAAAAACTGAAATCAAGCAGAGCACGTTATTTTTAAAAGCTATAAAATGTTTGTCAAATCATTATGTGAATTTTCGTTTCCTGTTGGCACTCCCAGTTTGGTGTCGAGTTGGATCGTAAATGTCTAGATTTAGATCTTCCGGTTAAAATGTACATTCAAACGGAGTCTTTTCATATGCTTGTGAAAAAGAAACTAAAAAAAAGACAAGAAAATCACCACCAGCAAACCGATGTGTTTGTATAGCCCTACTTTCAGTGAGATAAGTAAGTATTAATAAAAATGTAAACCCGATAAACTTTGATTTTCATTAGCTTTAAGTTCATTTTGTAAACTGCCATCCTAAAGGCTAAACATATTTTTATACAGACAACATTTTAATAACTTTTATTGATTAAAGTCATATAACTGTGAAAAAATAGTTACAAGTATGTCATTCATAATTTTATTTTTAACCAATTTTTACGCCACGTGGCTCGTTAAATATGGAGTACATGTACCAGGTAAGTGTAGATAAATGTAATCATGCGAGGCAAAGAAAAGCAGAAAGCACGAGGCTCTTTTTTATCCCGTCATCAACAGTTTTTATCAAAGGGATGAGAAAGGGAAACATTTAAATTTACCGCTACTGCTTCTCTCTTACATGCTCTGACATTCCAATGCAATACACGAAATTCATGCGCGCGTGCATAGAGTAATTTGGCTATAAGAAAAAGTAATATTTTAAAATTAGAAAACAAGATAATAAACATGTTATTTCTTTTATTTTATTTGCACTATACATAAGGTTAAAAATCTCACCCTCGTGTAATGTAGTGTGTTATGTCAAGGATGTGTAACAGTTAATTTGCTACGCACATGACATGAAGAAACGCGAATTATATTCGAGGTTTGTATGTGTTTGTGGCTGTAACAAACCGTTTTCTCATACATTTCAAGGCAGCAGAGGGGGAAACACGAGGCCCAAAGACTAACTCTGGTATCCGCCTACCATCCAACCGAGGGTTTATGGATGACATGACCGTCACGACGGAAACTCACATCCAAGCGCGATGGGTACTCACGGCACTAGAGAAAACTGTGACATGGGCCCGAATGCAGTTCAAGCCAGCCAAGTCACGAAGCCTGGTGATTAAGAAAGGAAAGGTCACGGAAAGATTCAAGATGACCATACAGGGAGAGGAAATCCCATCCCTGTCCAACAATCCAGTTAAGTGCTTGGGAAAATGGTTCGATGCCTCACTAACAGACAAGAGCAGCCAAGCCCGTCTCCAACAACAGGCGGAGGAGGGGTTGAGAAGAATAGACAAGTGCGATCTTTCGGGGAAATTCAAGGCTTGGGTGTACCAACACAATCTACTACCCAGACTCGTTTGGCCAATGATGGTTAACGATATTCCAACCAGTACAGTAGAGAAGCTAGAGCGGACTGTCAGCAAGCACCTAAGAAGATGGTTAGGCCTACCTCCATCCTTCACTAACATAGGTCTCTACAGCAAGACAGCAAAGCTTCAGATGCCCATCAACTCTATTGTAGAGGAATTCAAAGTTGCTAAGACCAGACTTCTGCTAACGCTGAGAGATTCCAAAGACGAGAAGATCAGCGGCGCCGGCATCGAGGTTAGGACTGGGCGAAAGTGGTCAGTGAGTCGTGCGGTGGAGCTTGCAGAGAGCAGTCTCAAGCACCAAGACATTGTGGGTATGACAAACATAGGAAAAGAAGGACTAGGCACCAGGAAGCACCAAAGATGGGAGACCGCAACACAGCAGGAAAGAAGATCCCTAGTACAGACCGAGATCAGGAAAGAAGCAGAGCAGGAAAGAATGTCAAGGGCAGTCCAGCTAGGACCACAGGGAAACTGGACAAGATGGCAGGTTCCAGAGAGGAAATTATCCTGGCAAGAGATCTGGCAGTACGAGCCACTCAGACTGAGCTTCCTGCTTCGTTCTATCTACGACATGCTCCCATCTCCTACCAACCTGTACCAGTGGAAGCTGATTGACGACCCGGCATGTCCATTGTGTGGTTCACCAGGATCACTCAAACATGTACTCTCATCATGCCCAACAGCCCTATCTCAGGGGCGCTACAGATGGCGTCATGACCAGGTCCTGTCAGAGATAGCCCACGTCCTTGAAACCGAAAGGAAGAAAGAGAGACCGAGGCCAAACCAGAACCGCTACATCGGGTTCCTGAAGGAGGGAGAACAAGTGCCTAAGTCAGCCCCAGCACCGACCGGAATCTTAAATGAATCCAGGTCATGGGAAATGAAGGCAGACCTAAAGGAACAACTACAGTTCCCCCATGAGATCACCCAGACTACCCTCCGGCCAGACATCGTGATATGGTCTAGGAATCCAAAACGAGTGGTGCTGGTTGAGCTGACAGTCCCATGGGAGGAACGCATTGAAGAATCCCACGAGCTCAAGAGGTCCAAGTACGAAGACTTGGCCCGATCCTGCAAGTCCAACGGCTGGAACACTCAGGTCTTCCCGATTGAGGTCGGATGTCGTGGCTTTCCATCACAATCAGTGTGGAGAATGCTCGGAGCATTGGGCATCAAAGGAGCGATACGAAAGCGCACAGTCCATGCTCTGGGGAGAACCGCCGAAAGAGCATCCAGTTGGCTATGGATGCTCCGTAGCAAACATGAATGGCAGCCAAGGTAGACGGGGTAGGGCCTGATCAACCCTACCCGCTCCACCATCCCGAGGGTGTCCCGAGTGTAAATGGAGCGAAACACCTGCGGACGGATGGTAACTCGGCTGATGACGTCTACCTTCAGCAGGACACCTGTTATTCAACTCTGTTTTTCTGGTTTACCAGTGACTTCCAGGAAAGTCTGGATGACAACTGAGAATAGATCAGTGACCCTGGAGAGACAGGCGACTTCTAGGAAAGACTGGATTCACGGTGTTCAGTGGGTTGGCTCCCCGCTGTGCAGTCTTCGCGAGAAGACACCCGCCAAACTGCTACAACACAACCAAACGGAAAATACCCCCAGGGTCTTCCGAGAGGGGGGGAGGATGAAAGACCTAATAGGACTGATTTCACGGTGACGAACACGGAATACAAACGGACTATGAGTGAGACTGATAACAGCACAGCCATCATGTGCCCCTGTGGCAAGATGTGCAAGAACAGGAGGGGGATGAAAATCCACCAGACTCGAAGTGGCTGTCAGCTACGGAATACACAGGAACAACGCACAGTTAACCCTGGTGAGACGGGGGAGATATCTAGTCAGGCGACGAACCACAGTACTACTTGTCTCTCAGCTCCCGTGCATTCCTTAACTGCAGATGACATCAAGAACGGTTCAGCAAATCCCACAGACCAAACAGAGCCGTCTAAGGAGCTAATTTCCCAACTGGAGTTGGAGAAGAGTCCCCAATATTTCGGACAGACCGCCCAAGGGTGACTTCAGCAGGTAGTTCTCCAATCGTTGCTAAAAGGAGACAGAGTACAACACCACTCCAGGAAACACAGAAAGTACCAGACCAAGGGCAAGCTGAATCAGACTCAAGACCACGACAACCAACACCAAGCGACAGAAAACCGAAGATCGCATGGCCCAATACCAACGACAGTAGCTGGAAGACGTTTGACGATGACTTGGACCTGATCCTTCAGTCAACATTGTCAGGTGCTGTGGAGAGGAAACTACAAGTGTTGCCTTCCATAGCCTACACGCTCGGAAGAGAGAGGTTCGGAGAAGTGAAGAAAGGAGAGTCAAAGAAGTCTCAACCGCGCCCAAACAGAAGGCAGTGTGAGATCAAGAGGCTCCGAACAGAACTCCGTACTTTACGCAAGCGTTACAAGGGTGCCAACCAGACTGAGAGAGAAGGTCTCGCCCAATTGAAAGGACAGCTGAGGTCACGCCTGAAGACCCTCACTACGGCAGAAAGAGTGGCCAAAAAGAGGAAGACCAAAGCAAAGAAGAGAGCCGCCTTCATAGCAAATCCTTACAGATTTTCCAGGGACCTACTAGGAGGGGAAAGATCAGGAAAGATGGAGAGTAGTAAGAACGAAGTGGAGCAGCACCTACGGGATGTACACTCAGACCCTAAGAGGCACGACCTGCTAGGCAACTGCGACAGAATTCTTCCTGTTGAAGAACCATCAATTCCACTAGATCTGAAAGAACCAACATTTAAAGAAGTGACAAGTGTTGTTATGAAGGCCCGGTCATGTTCAGCCCCTGGACCGAGTGGCATTCCCTACAAAGTGTATAAGAAGTGCCCCAAGCTTCTGAGACGTCTCTGGCAACTGTTGAAAGTGGTATGGAGGAAGGGAACAGTTCCAGACTGCTGGAAACAAGCCGAAGGTTGCTTTGTGCCCAAGGAGAAAGACTCTAAGACAATAAAGCAGTTCAGGACCATATCACTTCTAAATGTTGAGGGCAAGATATTCTTCTCAATACTGGCCAACCGCATGACCTCGTACATGTTAAGCAACCAGTACATCAACACCTCAGTCCAAAAGGGAGGAATACCCGGTTTTTCGGGGTGCGTGGAGCACACCAGCGCTCTAACGCAGCTGCTTCATGAGGCCAGGATTAACCACAAAGATCTCAGTGTCATTTGGTTAGATCTTGCGAACGCTTATGGATCGATCCCACACCAATTGATCTTGGAAGCTCTGCACCACTACCACATCCCAGATCATGCCACAAAACTCATCCAGAGTTACTTCAGCAACATCCACCTGAGGTTCTCTTGTGAACAGTTCACAACAGATTGGATTGAGCTACAGAAAGGCATTGTAACTGGATGTACCATCTCTGTTATACTGTTTGTGATGGGCATGAACATCATCATCAAGGCAGCAGAGGGGGAAACACGAGGCCCAAAGACTAACTCTGGTATCCGCCTACCATCCAACCGAGGGTTTATGGATGACATGACCGTCACGACGGAAACTCACATCCAAGCGCGATGGGTACTCACGGCACTAGAGAAAACTGTGACATGGGCCCGAATGCAGTTCAAGCCAGCCAAGTCACGAAGCCTGGTGATTAAGAAAGGAAAGGTCACGGAAAGATTCAAGATGACCATACAGGGAGAGGAAATCCCATCCCTGTCCAACAATCCAGCTAAGTGCTTGGGAAAATGGTTCGATGCCTCACTAACAGACAAGAGCAGCCAAGCCCGTCTCCAACAACAGGCGGAGGAGGGGTTGAGAAGAATAGACAAGTGCGATCTTTCGGGGAAATTCAAGGCTTGGGTGTACCAACACAATCTACTACCCAGACTCGTTTGGCCAATGATGGTTAACGATATTCCAACCAGTACAGTAGAGAAGCTAGAGCGGACTGTCAGCAAGCACCTAAGAAGATGGTTAGGCCTACCTCCATCCTTCACTAACATAGGTCTCTACAGCAAGACAGCAAAGCTTCAGATGCCCATCAACTCTATTGTAGAGGAATTCAAAGTTGCTAAGACCAGACTTCTGCTAACGCTGAGAGATTCCAAAGACGAGAAGATCAGCGGCGCCGGCATCGAGGTTAGGACTGGGCGAAAGTGGTCAGTGAGTCGTGCGGTGGAGCTTGCAGAGAGCAGTCTCAAGCACCAAGACATTGTGGGTATGACAAACATAGGAAAAGAAGGACTAGGCACCAGGAAGCACCAAAGATGGGAGACCGCAACACAGCAGGAAAGAAGATCCCTAGTACAGACCGAGATCAGGAAAGAAGCAGAGCAGGAAAGAATGTCAAGGGCAGTCCAGCTAGGACCACAGGGAAACTGGACAAGATGGCAGGTTCCAGAGAGGAAATTATCCTGGCAAGAGATCTGGCAGTACGAGCCACTCAGACTGAGCTTCCTGCTTCGTTCTATCTACGACATGCTCCCATCTCCTACCAACCTGTACCAGTGGAAGCTGATTGACGACCCGGCATGTCCATTGTGTGGTTCACCAGGATCACTCAAACATGTACTCTCATCATGCCCAACAGCCCTATCTCAGGGGCGCTACAGATGGCGTCATGACCAGGTCCTGTCAGAGATAGCCCACGTCCTTGAAACCGAAAGGAAGAAAGAGAGACCGAGGCCAAACCAGAACCGCTACATCGGGTTCCTGAAGGAGGGAGAACAAGTGCCTAAGTCAGCCCCAGCACCGACCGGAATCTTAAATGAATCCAGGTCATGGGAAATGAAGGCAGACCTAAAGGAACAACTACAGTTCCCCCATGAGATCACCCAGACTACCCTCCGGCCAGACATCGTGATATGGTCTAGGAATCCAAAACGAGTGGTGCTGGTTGAGCTGACAGTCCCATGGGAGGAACGCATTGAAGAATCCCACGAGCTCAAGAGGTCCAAGTACGAAGACTTGGCCCGATCCTGCAAGTCCAACGGCTGGAACACTCAGGTCTTCCCGATTGAGGTCGGATGTCGTGGCTTTCCATCACAATCAGTGTGGAGAATGCTCGGAGCATTGGGCATCAAAGGAGCGATACGAAAGCGCACAGTCCATGCTCTGGGGAGAACCGCCGAAAGAGCATCCAGTTGGCTATGGATGCTCCGTAGCAAACATGAATGGCAGCCAAGGTAGACGGGGTAGGGCCTGATCAACCCTACCCGCTCCACCATCCCGAGGGTGTCCCGAGTGTAAATGGAGCGAAACACCTGCGGACGGATGGTAACTCGGCTGATGACGTCTACCTTCAGCAGGACACCTGTTATTCAACACTTTGATGACATTGAAATTCTGAACATTGAATATAGCGCCATCAAATTGCGAAGGTAGTTGTGTTTTTGACATCGGTGACTTGCGGAATTTGGAGAAATGTTTGGACTGGAAGTGGTGTATTAGTGTTCGTGTTTAAGTTTAGAAACTGTGATATATTAACACAATTGTCATGATCTGTGCTGTCAGTTGTATTTGGTTCAACTAAAGATTAAGCTCCAACAAACCATTTGAATGTTCATCATGTAACGACATTTGATCATCGGGGTCTGTCCTCAGATTAGGCAGCTGAATGATGCTGTGTGAGACAGTCACAGATTCAAGATCAATATCCTTCTAAAAGATTTTACGATTAAAGCCAAATTTTGCCTCGAAATCCTCGTCGCTTATCTCTACAACACTGCTTAGGTTTTCACATGATTCTTCATCAAATTCTTTCAATTCACATCAAATAACATCAAAACAACAGGGACTCGCATAATATGATATTTTGACATCCTTTTTAATGGCCTCGTTTATTTTTATTCTATTTAGCCAATCTTTATGGACATTTTTGCGGTAATCACAAGCATAATTACGCAATAAATGATTTTCGTTCACGTAAACATTCCTGATAGTGTCGTCAAAAATAGTCTTAGAGCAGGTGCGCGAATATTGGTTGATAAAACTCATCTTTATCACACGGGTTATATCAACCGATATTTACAGAGATGGTGGGATAAATAAAGCTATACAATATCGTATGTTGTGGTGTTGCTGAAATACCTTTAGGCATATATAATTCATATAATATACTTTTCCTTATCATATTCATTATATCCGAATGAGGAAAGTTCCTGTAACAGAATCCAAGGTTCTCTGTTCTGAACATAAAACTATGACGCACATTAGACAATCAAAATAATTAGTTTAACCACGGTTTTATTTAGTGGTTTCAATCAATCAACGAGTAGGAAATGTGTACACCATTTTTTTCCTGAACAAAGCAGAAAAAAGCACAAATCAATTTCCAGTTTAACATTGTGTGGCGGACCGAGAAAGGTTCGAGCTGGATAATCAAATTGTTAAGTTTAGCTTAAATGAAATGGATCCTGCTGTTATTACATATCGACCTATCCCGAGGTCATAACAAGAACTTGCGTCACATATATATCGAGAAACAGGATTGGTCCTGTTCCAAAGATGACAATAATTGTTTCTGTCGTCTGGTTTCTTATAAATGAAAGAGGCTTTATCAGTGACTGATGTTGTGTGTTTTCTTTACCAAGTAAACATACAAATTGAAAAAGTTCAACAACAGTAAGACTTTTTTTTACAAGTTTCATGGCTTAAACAAATGCAGTATATTCGGTATTTTATAATGATTCATAGAAAACGCATTTATCATAAACCACGGTATGCTTTCCTAATATTAAATGCGGAATTACTTTATTTAAATTACAAATTGCATGCACGTCTACCCACCATCTTTTGAAGGACCATGCAAACAAGCAACATAAAACATGATAAGCCAACTAGAAAACCGGATCTTGTTCTATTTTTAAAACATATTCCCACCCAACAAACCACACACGTGCATGCAACATTTTGCAGACGGGTGTATTTTGTACCACGCTCTGCCCAGAAAAAGTACTTTTGAAAAGTACACAGCTGCACCAGCCGCCCTCTGATATGTGTATTAAGCAGATTTTATGATACATGTAATGCATGACTTTACAAGTGTATGTAAATATATAACATGTATAAATATTTTACAGTTTCATTGAAATTTAAGTATTTTGCACTTTTTATTAAATGACTCATCACAGATTTGTTCTTACTTAAACAGTTGGCTAACATTTGTCCTGTTTTTAAATTGTGTTATATGTTGCAATGCTCAAAGGACTTTGTCATATATTCTTAGTATTGCTGAATATTAAAGCCAGTCTTCCGCTTATCACCAATAGGTATAGAATATAACAAGGACTAGTTTTAAAGCTAAGCAAAGTTTTTGTTAAAACATGTATAACTGCACGCTTAATTGTTATCGTAAGCCACTTGCCATTTGAACAAAATGAAGAATTGTTTCAAAATAAAATCTTTCGCCTATCCAAAATGTGTCACACCCGTTTTACTCAGCGTGACCTTTTCTCCAAGTCATTAATTTTGCATTTGCAAAGTATGTGTGGCTGTGATGGCTATAACTTTTTATAATATATCTCGATCAGTGAGAAATGTACGTAAAAGATGCTGTGAGGACCATAAATATGAAATAAAATGTTTGATATGTGTTAATATTAATTATTGCAACTGAAGCTACTTCAATATTTTATCATAATATTACAAATTTAAATATTTAAAACGTAAGTAAACACAAAGGCAAACAGACTGAATCGCAAAAACGTTATTACCATTTTCTTATTACAATTTGAAGCCATTAACAAGCTTTACTTTAAGTACAAGTGCGATGCAGATTCAGAAGCCAAAACATAAGTCATAAGCGACGCTGTATATCATCGAGAATAACATTTAAGTATTGCATTAAATATTAAATATTTTGCGAACATTTTCCAACTGTTTATTAATAAAGATAAGTGACCATATTCGATCATACTGGGAAAGAAATTTAAAAGTTTAAAACGATATATATTGATGCTATGATTAACTCATTCAACAGTTTGCGTGCGTGTGTGCGTTTGGTGTATGTGGGTGGTTGTAAGGGTGTGGGGGGGGGGGGGGGCGGGTGGCGGGAGGGGGGGGGGGGGGGGGCTGCGGGTGGATTGGGGGTATGTCTAGCGCGTGTGTGCAATGTCAAAATAAAAATGATGGTTTGGCTGAAAAAAAGACTCCATATACTCTAATTTTTTTTATATAAATTAGTGAAACTTAAAATGACATGACCACATAGCACAATTTCTTCTTCCCAAAGACATTTTAATGCTGTCGGCCTTTCGACTCGT
The DNA here is from genome assembly GCA_007844125.1 of Sinonovacula constricta. Classification (NCBI taxonomy): domain Eukaryota; kingdom Metazoa; phylum Mollusca; class Bivalvia; order Cardiida; family Solecurtidae; genus Sinonovacula; species Sinonovacula constricta. The sequence continues at coordinate 50,777,665 of CM017556.1, read as the reverse complement.
CGTCTGAAGTTATGTTGCTATATGGGACCCAAAGGATTGTGTCAAGTGTCATTTCAAATTCGTCCTTTCATTAAGAGAGCTCAAGTCAAGTGTATATTGTGATGTCATTTCCTTTTTTCATATAGTTTAAAATACGTAAATAAGTTTTAATTTCGTTTGTTTTCATTACCAATCAATATATACATTAACATTGCATATTTCAGCGCGTTCTATCGACCCTATGTTGTTGACAAATTAATACTATTCAACAATTTCTGTTACTGGTTTCTCAAAACTTCCACCGACTATTTGCAATTTTATATTGAAGGCTTGACCTTTATTACTTTATTTGTATTTTAATGATATGTTACGAAAACTGCAAACCATTTCATAGAATTCTTTGAACCATAATTGAATTATAGGAATCCATTTCCTGTTGGAAATTGTGTCCGTGCAGCAGTGACCAATTTGCAAAATTAACTTTTCCAGGGACCGTTTAAGTGAAATGGATCCCTCTGTGTTTCAATATCGCAAACTTCACTTGTTTCTGTTGTCGGCCTGAAATGAAAACGAAAGACAAGAATATGAAGGAGTCGCTGCATCAATCAATATATATGTTAATATCCAGCAGTTGTCATTCTTATTTAATGCTTATACACTTTCTTAACTAGTTTTAATTATTAACCTAATACTATGTGTGTAGGTGTTTTAAAATGCTGATATTCCTAAACACCAAAACACATTGACTTATTTATGAAAACTTTGCCCAATAGAAGATAGAACAATAGCACCATGTTTATATTGAAATCCTATCAACATTTCGTCGAATGTCAAGAAGTTTCAAAAACAGATAAACATAAAATGCAAATGTTAAGCAGAACCGCAACGATGCGCAAGCAGTGATGTATGCACACTGTTGTAACAAACAGTTTTAATGCAGCTCGATTTTAAAATAAGATATCAGATTTCCTGTATCTCGAATGAGCGATCAACAGAACAACGATAAAAATATGCACGTATCAGTTATTACGTAATATTTGAAAAGTTACCCGGTACTATACTTGCCACAAGCAAACGATTTTCTTACATTAACCTATGCAATTTATTGCAGGAGTTTGTGAGTCCGTGCACATGTTCACTCTTACATGCTTAAAATTTCGCACATTATCAATAGCACGTGCTAACATTGTAACAACGTTTTGTTATGGATTACGACTCGTTGCCTAGTGACAAGAAGGATGCATTTAAGACAATCGGACTTATTATTGCTGTATAGGTATTACTGTTTAACTGCAAATAAAAGGGAAAATCGGTGCACACATTAAAGCATGTTAAAGCAAAGCCTGTTATTGTAATCTGAATAAGTTTATGACAAAATCCTTAGGTATCAACATATATTTGGTCATTGGACTGGATAAAAGCCCAATGGAAATGAGTATGTAGTAATGAAAATATTTTTTATGATATCCATTTAATATTGTTTATGACTACCCGCCGATACTTTTAAACATACGATTTCCCTTCGGGAAACCCTGGTTGTGAAATATGGCTTTTGCGTTTACCATGGCCGTGTATTTCTCATGTTTTAGGTTACTGAGTAAACAAGATACAGTTGCCAGGAGACCTGCACTATACGGATAAACACCAAGGCACTACAGGCAAAATAATTTGATAAATAATATATAGGACCATTTGTCGGTGCAAGCTTTTGGTGGAAGTATCTATCTATCTATCTATCTATCTATCTATCTATCTATCTATCTATCTATCTATCTATCTATCTATCTATCTATCTATCTATCTGTCCATCTATCTATCTATCTATCTATCAACTTATCTATCTATCTATCTGTCTGCCTCTGTCTCTGTTTCTGTCTGTCTGTCTGTCTCTCCGTCTGTCTGTCCGTCTCTGTCTGCCTGTCTCTCTCTCTCTCTCTCTCTCTCTCTCTCTTTATATATATGCAAAAATAGTGTTATTATTTTTACTCATTCATTGTTTGAATATTTATTGCATCGACATGAATAAGCGCGATTTTACCATCAAGCTCAAATAATTTTATTCAGATGTATATTGACGAAGTAAAGAGTGAAACGTACATGCTTGTAAACTGTGCTTTCAATTAGCGAACCGTCAACATTTTGGTTCAAATGGCTTTGCATACTGCCTTAGAAAGGCAGCAAAAATATTAAATACAAATACATTATAACACATGGTATTCAAATTGTAAATTAGTGCATTTTTTAGTCTCATTTTTACATGTATCTTTTATATAACAATTGAACGAGCTGTAAATGATGCTTTGTATATACAATATATACAATTAAACTGAATGCTGATCTTTGAAAGATTTAATACCGGCTTTCATCCTCTCTTTGATGTTAAAAAACATACCTAATTCGTATGTATGATATATATATATATATATATATATATATATATATATATATATATATATATATATATATATATATATATATCTTAGATGAATATTGCCCCAAACTTCTTTCGCGCTTTTCCTCTGCTAACACAAGTCGCGAGTGTCTTAAACATAACTCCACCTAAACAGTGTTGGTGTCACTAATACTTACTTTGTCTGCGCATTTAAGTTGGTTAGATGTTCACCAGACAGCTTCTTACCATAAAATTCCGTAACCTCTCTCAGAAAACTAATTTTGCGGGATCCGTGGTGTGTTTGTCAATCTTCTGTGTATCCTTTGTCGTCTGACCGTTCCAAGGCGATAGCTTTTAGTTGTGTTTATGTGCTTAATGTCCTCATTAATTAACTTATCTTTGTCTAGTGGTAGTGCAAGTTTTAAAACTTTTTGTTACACTTTTACTTTCCTCTTCTGTACTTGATCATAGCGTGATCAGAATTAGATGTTATTTTACGTTGTACAAAGTATATAATCTTATCGAAACATTGTTTTGTTAAAAGGCGCAAAATCTTTAATAAAAGACGTAAATTTTATTAGTCTCTCGACCCATCGTCGACAGTCGCCAAGCTCTGTTGTATCAAAAGCACTTTCACAGTTTTATCATGGTAAAATAATTCATAAGTGTCTAGCAAGGCTTCTATATCTGAGAATCAAAGTTTATGTATTTTTGTAACATTTCTTGCAGTATATTTCATTGGTAAAAGAACTATAGATATGTGTTTCAAGGTATCCACAGCTGTATTTGAAAGTTTATATAGCTGAGCACTTCCTTCAATTTCTCACCATATAAATATGAAGCAAATCATTCACAGGTGGGTTTTTGTATTATTAAAGGAAAGCTCTTTTAATATGTTTTCATGTTGTCAGGCCACATCATTTAAATTTAAGAAAGTGCTGTGCCAAACTTAAGTTTGAAAACATAAATTTAAGGTATACAATTTAGACTAATTTAGCACCCCAGTCGGCCATTTTGCCGACTGACCGTTTCAAGGCGGTAACTGATGGTTTTTCTTTTTGTGTGTTATGTCTCGTCTCTGTGTTTTTGTCACATTTACATTGACCTTGTTTGCCTTTGTCTACTGGTAGATAAAATTTAAATATCTGTAGAAATTTTGATAGGACCTTTTCTTACTTACCTATTATCTTTGTTCACAACATACCTTACACTTTATTTATTTGTACATTCGAACAAAAAAGTTAATAATAATTTACTTTTTGTTATTCTGATAGTGATGTTCAGAGACTAGCCATAGTTCATTGAACCGTTAAATGTAAACAAATTGGTGTTATTGTCGATTGACCGTTCAAAAGCGGTAAATATTGTTTGTTCTCAGAACATTTGTACATACTCTTTCTTTACATTTTAATTTAGTTAAAATGTAAAATCCAGCATTCTAATAGTTCTTTATTTTATTTGTATATATAATGACACCATTTTATTAAGATGGATGTTTTCTTTTACATTATTTGCAAACAGTTTGGTTATTGAATGGGTGTTTTGTCTGCAAAGTACGTTTATATCGGAGATAAATATTAAGAAAATAGATTTTCACCACTCGGTACAATGAGTTTAAAAAAAACAAATTTCGTTGGATTCCTAGTGGGATCGGTTCGTTTGTATTCGCATGATTACATTTGTACACTTTAGAAGGGGTTGCCTTTGAAACTTTCTAATCGTGTAGAATCGTGTATTCTATATAACCTTACCTGAATAATACAGTATATTTTGAACAAAATTTACTTATTACAATAATACCAAACAATGTTTTACTATAAAATGTGTTTTATATATCCTAACATACTCAAATCGTGAATTAGCTGTCGAAAATCGCGACATAAAGCCTTGCCAGTAATGGTGTTCTTAAGCTTAGATTATAATGTTTTTGTCATGAAAGGTGTTAAGACATTACCTGGTAATTAAAGTGTTGTACCAAAATGTATATTGATTGTCTATTCAAAAAGAATATATGTCAAAGTCCTATGAGAATTGCAACATATACTAAACTCCGAAAAGGCACAGAACAAAACTCGAATTGAACCTTGAATTAACATGCGGATTATCTGTGAGATATAATAATAATAATAATGGTAACAATGTGTATCAATACCACACAAATCGATGATCAAGAGTCAATATTCTCTATACCTGTTTTTTTCTAAATCAATGTATATACATGTACACAGGTGACTACTGTGCATCATGTTTGACCAGTCGTGCTTATTTTCAGTTATATGATGTACTTGTCTTGGTGTACAATTGTGTACACATGGCATAGAGTGTATGAATGCCTGTGCCAACGCAATAAAGTCTCTATGAGTGTACAACAAAAAAGTTTGAATCAATTTTACAACACGAATACTAAATTTAAGACCAACCTTTTGAAGGCGACATTCAATTTTCAATAAAGCACAGTCTATTACCGATTCTGACTTAATTTCTGTCCTTTTTAAAAAATCCACTTATTTTAAGACACTCTCTGACCCTGATTCATTCAACTATATAACATCTGACATCATCTCCGTACAATGCACTTCGTTTCTGGAATCAATACTAGTCCGTTGCCTTTAAAGACATAGCTGCGTGTAGCATCTAATTAGTCTATAACATTAAACGCGGTAAAACCCACACTTAAAAATAAGTTTTTACATCGAAGTTATGTCGAGTAGTTATGACTGGAGCTTTATTATGAGCATCACAGACTACACTGGGCATAGAGAAATGATCAAGTGACACTTAAAAATATAGCCATCTTCAGCTTTTTGGTCTAGCACGAAATTAAGTCGGGTTTTCTTTTACTTTTGTGATCTCCTCGTATATTTATCGATATAAACGCCAGGTATGCTGACGTTGCGGTTCTCTTAAACACTAGGTGTACACAAAATCCTAGTTGTTCGTTTTCCTGGAATGCGGTGTTTACATATCTACGTGTCAATATATCATGACTTGCTTATACGTAAAAGAACATGTTGAATAAACTTGCTTCTCTCGCCGGTTTTAATTTTTCCACAAATGCGTTTTACAGACTTACGGTTGTTTTCTTAGGAAAGGAATACATCGTAGCGGAAATCTGTGTGCCATCGTTTGCTTTATACTTTAAAATCATATATTGCTTCGTAATTGGCAAACTTCTGTAGCAAAATACTGTATGATAGTCTATAGGATATTGTAGTGCGAATGTTTAAATACCCAAAAAGAGTAAAATATAACGTTTACTCTTCTCAAAAACTAAATCCTTACTTTCGCTTTTGTCGTTATAGTCGATCAAAGCCGATAATTAACTCGGGCATTTCCGCTAAACACCTCGAAAGTAAACGGTGTCGTCGGTGTTTTTCCGATATAATATGAATTCTAGGTCTGTGCTGTTCCGTACCACGAGTCAATCATCTTTTTTCATTACCAAATATGACAAAGCTGGCCTTCCTCTCTTTGAGTCTGTCTTCCTTCCTCCGTTATTTACGAATTTAGTTTCACGGACAAAACTAAATGCGGACCACGGGACTACGAACGCTTATGTCACTGATCGGAACATTTCGGATTCGACCGGAGTAATATTTTTTATTTTTTAAGTCTTGTTATGACTCCTCGGTGTTAAAATGACTTTTTTATATATAATTTTTTTTTATTTACTAATTTGCAATAATGTTAACAACTATGGATAAACAACCAGTATTTAACGTCCAATGAAATTGAAATTGACAATGAAATTCCAAAACATATATGACTTTAACAATTTGCAATTATATTTAAATCGAATAAAGCGTCATGTAAAACGCTCTTGTGGTAATTTAAACTACGATTCGTTAAAAGGCCGACAAAATACACTGACAGAAATCCTTGCGAAATTACCGTACTTAAATTCATAAGTGCGTGAGCCATTTGAACGCTTATGCCACCAGAATCATAACATAATAAATCATTGTCGAGAAAACCGGTTTCTGTTTCATTTCAAAATTTATTCCCACCCTTCTTACAGCACACCTGCATGCAATGATAAGCAGATAGTCTGATGTATTATTTACCAGCTGCACTCTTACAAGCATAAAACTGGCACCAGCCCCATGATCTACATTTTAGGCAGAATCACAAACATCTTTCCAAGCTAATGTTAAACTGTGGTAGTATTTTGTTTGTGGTATAAGACTTCTTAATACATAATTGATTGGAAGTTATCCATAAAAAACTGACTACGTTGTATCATTTGAATATAATACCGATGCTCATGTCCTTTCGATCATTTTGCCACGATAACTCCATTGGATCAAAGCTGTGCATTTTAATAAACAAAAGCATAACTTTATTTATGGTTTATGTTAAATTGCAGCTTTTTTGCTTATAATATTTCACCATGTGCTTGCAGACACAAGTATATATGTACTATGCAAACACTACAGTTTACCCCCAATTTGTTGAAAAAAAGTAAATAAACCAGACCAATGATTGTTCACTGCAGGTACGATGAACTTTTACTAAACCCAGAAGATGACTAGGACCTTATTTCGGTATCCGCAGTTATGTCCAGTCTTATGATGCAGCCGGACAAAAGATGGCTATTCAATGTTCGTGTATGTTATATTCATTCGACATTAATTCCGTGGCAATAACTAGCCTTCTTCTTTATGTAAACAGTGATACCAATCTAGATCTTTGTATGCCCTCAGTTATTTTAGCTTTCTAACAGCACCGGATCTACGAGAAGCAACTGCAAGGTAGCTCTACCCCGGACATGGAACATTTTTTAGTTTGTATGTGCACATTGACGATTAGACCTTAAATATCAATGTCCAGCACAATAACGTTTATTTTTCTTGAGCTAAATCTTTGACACACATCGGAGAAGAAACTTGGGGTGATGAGTTTTATATTATGACCCAGCCGAGCAGCGTGTCATTCATGTTGTTTTCATGTGTTCTGCGTACTTATTTTGAAGAATGCTTCAGACTTCACACAAATAAAGAATCGAATAAAGTAATGTGCAAGCCTTCGATTCTTTCACACAGAAAACGTTTTATATTGCATTCGATTTTGATTCTTTGATAATATGCAGCAATTGATTGACTTGCCTTTAAATTTATAATGAAAGACAAGTACGAATGGAACCTATTTTTCTTCTGCATAAGGTTTTATTGAAAACTTTCTTGTTTCACTTTTCGAATTTTTTTAAAGTGAAAACTGGACATAATTTGCTACCTTTATAAATGTCTTGATAATTTCATAACAACAGTTTTTTTATTGGATTCAAGTACTAGTCAATTAAAGAAAAATGTGTGTGTGAACCATTCTTTCATTTTACAACCAATATAATATATAATTGTTTTAATTGCAGTCAATTGAAAACTTTGCTCATAATAATAATAATGTGTTTTAAAGTTGTATTGAACCATGAAACATCTCTGATACTATCAATATTTGTACATCCTCTTAAATTATATTAATACCTTTGCAAAATGGAATAGAAATGTTCTGTAAGGTATTGAACTTTATTTCAATGGACAACTCTAAGTTGCACACTGTGTATAGTGCAGTCGTAACTTGTGTGTAGTCATCTTATAATTTATCGTGTCTTACGACAGAATACTCTATTAGCAGATATGCTTGTGAAAAACGGTTTCAACTACAGTGTATTTGTAGAAGATGCATTGATCCACACATGAAATTTGTATCATTACAACTATGTAACACTAAAAACTGTCAAGTAAAGATGTCATCTTTCGGTATCGAAATTGTTGCGAAGAAGCGTTCAAGATATATTGCTATTATATCTTGTGTGAAGGACCCGATTACATCAAACTGGCAAACATCAGACACTTGGCAAAGACAATTCTCGTCCCAGTAATGTTTCGCGTGTTTGAAATAAACGTGGTGCAATCAACATCTTAATTTAAGCGCACCTAATCAGTTCTCACATGATTTATCATCTATGGTAAAATACTCCACAATATTCGTGATTTAAACCACGCCTCTAAAATGCTATCGCATTGTGTTTCATTACTATTTGGACAGAACAAAGCGCACTCAGGTTTTAATGCATACTGAAACAAGGATCGATCATGCTTTATCAAACTTCAAAAAGGATGACAGTAATGCATTTTCTTAAGCCTTTTGGGCATAACCATGACAAATGATTAACTAAGATTTTAAGAGAAAGAGTTTGTTGGATCAACGTCGGTTGATGAATATAAATCATACTTATTTTGGATTTTTTTTTCCATTAAATATCTATTTTTCATTTTTTTAAATGATACGTTTTAGTGTTTTGTGTGTTGCATCTTTATTGACATGCATCACAAATAAACGTTTACACGTTGATGATCCGATTCAGAATTTCTAACAATGATTACTTAAATACATTATACAGTTCCATATACACTTGTATCTTTTTATCATTTTCATGCTTAACAATTGTAATGAAAAGGATTGTGTGATCTCCTACTCATCAAATTCTCAGAGTGTGAATTATCCGATATACCTGTATATTTTCGGACGACGATAAATGTTTATTTCAGTCTAAAAGACACAAGAGCATTATAAAACATATCAAGTCTGCATGGTAATTATATGGCGTGGCTTAGATTCATTAAAGTCGAAAGAGTTATTATTCATATTACACGTATAATGTCAATCATTGTTTCAAAGTGACCTGTTTACCATATTCAACTATTCTTGTCGGTTTTCTTTTAACTTCGATAGGTAAACCCTGATTGATGTCAAAACAAATATGGTTGACTGCTATTTCTTCCGTTTTCGTTTTTTTTAAACATAGTAGTATACCGATGTACGCAGAATAAGTTGAAATGGTGCTGCTTTGCTTTAAAAGTATTTAAACTAATTACAAATTAAATTGAATAAAATAACCCAACCATAAAAATAACACTGACAATGTATTTCTTTGATTGGTTATAATTGTTTACAACGAAAATTAGACAGAAGCTATTTTAAGACTAATTTGCAATCCTGTAAGTTTCCATTAATCACCTTTTTTCCGGAGTATGTGTCTCTCTCGTTTATCTAAATTCATGATAACACACTACATTTTACAACCAAGAAAAGTAACATGCAAAATACAAATGAACGAAAACATTTAATATATAGTGGGTTCTCATAAATTAACATGTTATTACTGATCTTTTAAAGTTCAAACTTCATATTCGAGCAACATTTCCACTTGTCATTGCATGAGCATTATTACACAGATCCTATGGGGATATATCTCTGACAGATCTCTTTTAGAACCATTAAATTACTACAAGGTATTAGCATTAATAATATAATTGAAACATATCTAGTGCATGATCATATTAGAACATTTAATCGTTCTCTGAACAATTATAATTAGTAATTTGACATTATGTATTAAATAGTTTATAACTCTGCCACAGAGAGTGCATTTATAATAATAGTGTAAACAAGTTCGGTTATCGATCAGTTGGGTACGAACTAATATTTCTATAAATCCCATATGTACTTCTATACTGGCTCATCTCACAAGCAATTAAATTGTATCTTATGGTGTTAATAATGTATTCTGAAAACTTAATTTGAAATTTGTCATCGCAGTTGCTAATGATAAGTGACATACAATCAGCATGTATTCATAGGTCCTTGTCTCGCAACAGCAAAATGTCATCATAGCTTGCAGTTTTCTCCGATTCTTTTGTGTACGGGTATGTGAATCATTTAAATTGTTCATGTTTTGAATATTGTCATTATTTTAATGTTAAATAAAACGAGACGAGGAATCGTATACCACTTCGACATATAGGAATGGGACGAAAACACACGACGATGACAATGTCGGGCTAGTATAAACACGTTTTAATTTATACAATATATTATCCCTCATAGATTTTCCTAGAACAATACAATCAATGTCCGAATTAGACAGCCAAGTTGATTAGCAGATTTATAATAAATAAAAATGTTAGCAAAAAGAAATCACGACGGAAATAAGGTTGGCGTGCTTTTTTCCCGTATAATCTGTACTTAGTTTTTTTATCATGGCGACTTAGAAAGAAATGACAGTTTATTAACATCAGCTATCGTTGTGATTATTTAATGATGAGTCAAGGTGAAAGGATCTCTTTATGCTTACATATGCAGTGATTATAAGATAATGGAAGGGTATAACGTCCGGTATGTAGATAGAGATGGGACTGGTCCCTGAGAATTGGACGGATATTGTTTCTGCATAATATTTATGGTCGGGACACACGCTTGAAATTAATATAACCAACATATAAACATTCATTTAAATGTTCTTCCTTATAAAAAAATTAAAAGGCTATATTAGTACAAGTTGTATCACAATTAAGCAATCTGAAATGAGGGGAATTTTCTAAAACACTAGTACATGTAATGATAGTACATGTAATGATAATTATATCAGGGTATTTAAAAAGAAAAGTGTAATGCAGACGTTTATAACATGGACATGTAATATTCTTCGGCCTATCTGTAAGCATGATTGCGACAACATAATGCCGTATGCTTTTCATTCCGACAATTGTCTAATATTTCTTGTTCAATGTAGCAGTTCTAAATAACACGAAGATTTTATGGAGACATTATCTTAAAAGCATTTTCGTGGCCTTCTACTACAATATTTTAAGACGATTATTTTGGTTTTAGAAAAAAAAAACACACTAATTGATCTGAAGACATTTTGATACCGAACGTTCCATTAAACAGCCTTATAACCAGTTAAACCGTTGCTTTAATGGTTGTATATATTTTTTAAAACATGGTTGTAATCACAGCAAAGAAATGTTTTAAGTCAAAAATAAATACAATTTGACTTTTGTAAATTGTATAAATTGCAAAATTGCTTTTACAATACAACGTTTTTTAATTGCATAACCATTTTGCTCTTAGACATTTCGATAATAAATTAACACATTTTAATACTCATGTCAGACCACTTAAACTCCAAACAAGGGTTCTAACAACTTGCCCTTATAAAACTGTAGGACACCGATACAGTACAGTAGTTGCAGTTTCAAATATTGTTGGGATAGCATTTAGTTACTATAGTGTTGTTTTACAGAAACATTATTGCCTTCCATGCGTTTCCTAGGTTATACTTTATTTATTACTTATGTTTGTCTTCACTGTAATTGACTAATTTTATTTAGTTTTCGTTCAAAATAAAAATGGTATGAATTAAAACTATAATTAGAAATTAGTTAAGATCAGGAATATTTTGTATTACGTTTATTACATACGCGTCAAAATAAGTACTACAAGTAAACATCGGTAAAGGCAAAGTGTCTTATGACTATAAGAATAACGCCAATATGTATGTACATTATAGTAAAACAGGTTCTTTTTACGTGTCCCTTTTCGTATGTTCATTAATATTAAAGTTAAATGTTTTTAACAATATATCAATTACAAACATTTTACCATTTTCTTCAAATAAGTACATATTTTGTTTAAATTAACAAATTTATAACAATTTTTTGGCATTCTTTAAAATAAGGTTGAACTCAGTTTATTATTCACATGCGATATCCGACGTATACACTTTTATTTTTTATTTTTAATATTTAATGTTATTGTATAATCTGAAAATGTATATAATCTTTTTCAGAATAAACTTTTATCATAGGCGCCTGAATGAAATGTTACTTTTTTCAATTTATTATCATTTGCAATTATCATTTGTAAAAGAGTCATTCGAATCTGTCTTATCGTATTCTAAACACACTTCGGCAAACAAAGAAGGTATGACAATACACATTTCCCGTTAAACAGGCTCTCGGACAAAATTATTTAATACTTACAACTATTAGAAAATCTATTGATTTATTGCAAATTAGCAAATTTCAATATTTAGAAAAAAGCGATCTGATATAATTACAACTTTGATTAAAGCGAACAATCAAAGTAAATCAAAGAATAACCCACAATTCATGGCATTTCTATGCTCATATTTAATGCGTAGTTGATATAAAATTGTATATATTTAAAACTTTTGTTTAGCTGTTTTGCTTATGAAGTTGCAGCACGGCATATCCATTAAATTTGTTTATCGTTAATATTTTCAAATTGTTTATAGAATCAACATAAGGAATCTAAAAAATCTTATTTATATGTCGCACAAACTAAGCCTTTTTGTGGTGAATTATTTACACAGAAAGATATTGCTTTCCTTCTTTCTTCCATCTGTTCCAACTTCTATTTACGAATCCAATCACGACTTTCATGAAAATTAAACGGGACAAGCACTTCGACAATTAAGCAGTTAATCGCATCTCGATTAAGCAAACGCATTGTCACTTTTTAGACTTCCGCGAAATTAATGTTAGCTTCTTTCCTTGCTTCAACTTCTCTGAGATGAAAATATCTAATTTAGTGAATGTTTCCTTTTAATGTCATATGTTTAGGCTCCTGGACTACAAATCAATATCCAATCTCCGGAAAATTAAACCACGAACGGGCCGTGGATTGTTTAGTGGTTTCGTTGAGACGTCAGATCAATCATCATTTTTTGCCTTGTCAAAAAACATCTTGATAGTATTTTTTTTTCTTGTCAATGGTATTGGGTTTAAAAATAATGTTTGAAAATGTTTTGATTTTTTTGCGCTCATTTACATGCCATATACATGTAGAGTATATATATTGTTTAATAACAAAAACTCGCATTGTTAAATTATTTGTGCAGAATGAGCAATTATGCATATAACAAGTCCGTTACTTGACAACTAAATAATTTTGTTGAAAATGATGTTATTCATAACTTGCATTTCATGCTAAAATTTCTCATAAATATAGACTGCTGTGTGATAGATGACAAAACACACTTTAAAAAAAGGTAGAATGTTTATACGCGATAACAAGTCCGATTATATATCTGCTGACCCTAATCGCGCCCTTAACGTCATTTAAGTATTTCCTTAGCGATTTACATTTGGTATCAGTTGCAATATTTATCTGGAAGTGTAATGCCATGTTTATAGCTCCAATCATTTATTTTTACTCCAAGGAGAGGTCGTTTGTTGTCACCGCAGGCTTCCTCGGCGGGATTAATGTCTGGTTTTGGAATAAGTGACATCATCTTCATCTATATGTCGAAATATTGAAAACACCATTTATACTGTTTAATACATCATTGATATCTTTATATTAGTGTTAACATATTTTCACAATTGAAGTATGTGCCTAAGCAATTTAAATGCTTCACACGAATATATTCTTTTGTACAAAATTCAGTTCTGGTTAGAACACTAATCAAAGTATCTGCAAGTATATATTCGTCAGGAATGGATAAACTCATAAATGTTTCCTTTTGTTTTGTTTAAACAGCTTTAATAATTGTTTATTAAAATAACCTCAGGTTAATTTAACATAGCACAAATTCCTCGAAGACAATATACACCATATTGAAAATTGAAAAACGGTGCCATATAACACACGAACACACGAACTTTTTTAAAAATAAGAACATACTAAGTTTATTTTTATTTAAAAGGTGGTAAAATTCCTGTTTTTCTCATAGTTATATTTTCTCATTTACTGACAACAGGAATGCTGTATTTATAGACAAGCCGACCGTCAACACAATTGATGTTTTCTATTGGAAAGTAAGAAACATCAATGTATAAACTGTTTTATGAAGATAAAATGCAGCCAAGTTATAATTTCAAACTAATGATGAAACATGGAATATCTTTTTCATTATATCATATTATTCAGACCCTTGTAACAATAACGTTTCAAACATGTTTCACAGAAATATGTTCACAGCATTTGACCTTTCACTGACAAAAGCTGTGCCGATAGCGTGTTGGGATAATGTTGCATGATGGCGTATTCACGAGATTCCATGAAATGGGATATTTTAAATTTCGATAATTGTGATAAATCGACCGGGCTAAACGTGCAACATAATCTGATAATAATCAGTCATCCTGACATTTTAATGTTATCGTCTGCTACTATAATCATGCAGTCTGCATCTATCAGGATTGTTGCTATGTAAGCTTTCAAATAATGCATTTACATGTCTTCATATTACTTTAAGGATTCAGAAATACCTAATTTGTGTTGTAATGTACTGTCGTATTTGAACAGAAAATCGGTCACCATCTTCTTCACTTTCCATGTCTAAACATTATTGGAGAAATAAGAAATCAGTGGAAAACACCAACACTAACAACAAAACATAGGAACGAGTTGACATAATTAATTATTAATATTCAGTTTTGGTGTTACAAATCTATCACAGTGGCACAATTTAGCGGCTTACAACTATTTGATGTGGAGGAAAACCGAGGCAGAAGCCAAGATAAAAGTACCTGCGCCAAGGAGGTCAGCTGGAAGTTGACACCCCATTCGGTCTTTTAGCCTGATAAGGATTCGAACCCACGCGGCGATAAGCCAAAAAGCAGCGTTACATGTTCTCAAATCTACCTATCGATCGCAGACGCCCATTTTTTATATAAAAATTATAGGTTATGCAAAAATTACAGTTTGCTTTCTTCTAGTCGGTTAAAAAGGCACAATTCATAAAAGAAACAGTTGTTTGTATTTGCATTATAATGTTATACGTAGTTGTCCCATGAAAAGCTAATTGTTATCGACCTGATTCAAATAGGTTTTTGATTTCTGGCTTCAGTCATTATACAGTTGATGGTATATTTTGTTAGCAAACCGAGAATGTCGGAAATAGTAAATAGATGACCAAACGTTATGTTAATCGATTACCTCGTTTGGCATGCAGGTTGATGGATTTGTGTTTTCTTAAATCGCGGACGAAATACTGATATTGACAGCATAAAGTAGTCTAAAGCTGACAGTATTGTATCAGTAACGGATTTGACAAAGCACATAAAACTAAACAAAACAACAACAACAGCAAAATCAACGACAATAACAATATATATATATATATACATGTATATATATATATATATATATATATTATTAAATATTATTAAACAACAACAGCTGGAACCTTTGTGTTAATAAGTAATATGACTAAATCATCTTCATTAATTGACCATTGATTAAATACTTTAATGATGCAAGATTAGGCATGACAAAATTGTTAATCAATTTTACAAAGCCATGAAATGGACCCTTATTAGCTAATGCAAAGCCAGCGCTTCTCAGATACTGACAATTTGTTTTGATAGTAGCAGGATGCAGCAGGTAAACAGTGAGTTGTCTTAAGATTTCTTTTGGCCTATTCTTCTTTAATTATGCAGGATTCAATAACACGATTTGGCATCGTTGATAAGGATAAACTTGCCTGGAGGTAGGCAGGCCTAGGTAGGTTGTAAACAGTACAAGGCGTCTAAGATTACAACTAAGAGAGAAAAGAAACATTATTGTAGGTTAAAGGTTTTGTTGAGTTGTGTCTTGGAATTGTTGGAATGTTTTGATGATTCTTAAGTATTTGATTAAAAGCACATGTTGTTAAAAATATAAGAACTGAACCTTAACATTCCTCATGGTCTTGTTTGCTGTTTTCCCCTATATCCTGTAAACAACATTTTTGTCATTTACAACCCTTTGATACATGCTCACGCTTCTACTTAGAAATGGTAAACCAGAGTCGTTTTACAAACACAGGCGTATCTGTTACCGGATACACACCAATTGCACTTTTCCGTCGTCTTGGATGCTAAGATTGCTGGTCTAGTTTGTTGAAAGATGGTAGTCTTCGGATGTTGTTTTATGGGTTTGTATGAGTCATACATGTATGTCGGCTAAATTTTAAATTGCAGGTTTGAGGTACTTACTCAAAATGTATACGCTCATCACAGTGAAAACAAAACAAAATCTTATTGGGCAAGTGTGGTACCATAATGTAAATTTGGTTATTGTATTGCAATAGTGTCTTGTCTGAAATGTGGATATGCGGATAATCTTCACAGGGAACAGTGCCTTGTAAAATACAATTAAGCTGAGGGCTTTTGGATGTAAATATTGCACCATGACACTACTTGTCACTAAAGTTACATTAGTATTTCTTGTTAAGAGTATTGATCTCCTGTACCAAAATCAATTCATATTTATATACATCTTTTAATAAGTCATTATTTTTTTATTTGTATTTGACTTATAAAAAGTCCATACCTGTTTTGCCAACCTTTTATCCAACACTACAGTCATAATATAGAGAAATAATCCAGTTTCTATAGTATATATAATCAGATGTAGTAGAGGGTCCAGGCGCTCACAGAACATAATTTTAATCATCTAAAGTGTAAAGATTAATTAAGAAAGATGGTTATTGCAAACTACACGCCAGAACGCATCTCTGGCATTCCTGAAATCAAGAAATTCCAGGGAGAGCATTACATCGACGCACCTAAAGCGAATCTGTACCAAATCACCTGCCAAAATAGTAATTGTTGTTACTTAGGGGAAATTGTATGTTTTTTATGTATAAAACAGATAATAAAAAGCATGCATGGATGGAATATGCACATTTGCATGTCCATCCCAAATAAAATCCCAGATCCGCTAATATCATTATAAAACAATGATGAGTCGGTCAGATGTATTAACATTAACTCTATACAAGGTTACCACAATGTCAAGGCCATTGGAATGTTAGGATGCCAAATACAATATATCTATAAGCGAGCATGCATGTGAGCTTTCCTATCGGCAGCATTTGAAAAAAAATGAACAGCTAATGACCACCTTTTGTCACACCAATCATTAATGAATATCGTATTACTAATTAGCTGTTATCTTTTGGGTGATTATGAGACTTACCAATCAGCAAAGATTAGCTTCATTTTCCCGCTCGTTCAATGTTTAAAGTTGATACATGTATAGGTATGTTCGTGGTTTCGATTCCATTCAAGCTAGATTGATGCACAGTGGACAGTCGCCCTAATTAGCACACAGTTTTAAGGCTGAAACGAATTCCTTTCTAATTCAGCCTTTCTTTATCCTCTTTCATTTTGTAACGTACATGTTCTACATATCACATACACATACACGCACACAACTGCACGCATGCACATACCTATACATACACACATACATCTCTCGATCATCACGGTACTATTGAGTGAACAAGGAATGGCAGGGGTTGAGCTGCAACACTAAGTTACAAAGAAATTACGTAACACCTCATGATCCTGACGTAAATCACAACCATGTGTTCATTATTCTAGAGGATCCACTGTAAATTGCAATCATGTAAACAAATAATCTTTATGTATTTTCATGCATACTTTAAAACGTTAAATACTTTTCCAAAATACCCAAATAATCAACTTACCTACAATACATGTATGCTTTTGATCATTTAAAAAGGCACATTATTATGACATAATAGTGTACATTCAAGCACGTTATGCGTCATGAGACTTCTATGAAAATGGTTCTATTGCGTGTGTATTTTAAAATTTCACCTATACTGTATATGTTTACAATGACTACAATGCATTTACGGGAGATGATAAAATGCGAGAGCACATAACCACTTATAAACTGCGCAAAGGTTCTGTATTTTGTAGAATGCATTTCAATCCCATGACATTTCCATAACTCTGAATTTATTCAAGAAAAAAATAATTTGTGTGTTTTAAATTATGGAGCTCCCAGTCCTTCTGGTGCAGAGATTGAAACTCAATATTTTACATTTGAAATATCAAAGCATTACCCAAATCTTGAATAGATTTTTTTAGTTAGTATCCCTGGCCAAAATTTCTTTTATATTTATTTATTTATGTATTTATTTATTATTTATTTTTCATATAGCATGTCATCAAAGTTGAATTTCTAATAATTCTAATAACACTTGAATAAAGTCAGTATGGCTACACATCCTCTGAGGCCTTTACTTTATGTAGCATCAATCTTTTTGGGATGAGTTCTCATTCTCGTTATTTTATTGGATTTCTTGTGAAACAAGTGCTGTCTTTAATTTCTTGATTTGTAATGGAAGTAACGATATTTAACAGTAGAATATTGAAATACTCAAAATGTCAATGAAAGAGAAGGCATAAGAAACAGTATGTCAATGTATAAACATTATGGTTATTGAATTCGTAAACAAATGTTAAGTCTTACAGTTTTGAAAAATAGCATAATTTTGAGAATATGTACATAAATGCCATTCGCAACTCTTAGGATAATTCCGTCCACGGTACGACCATACCTTTGCTATATGTGTTATAATAATAAGTACAGAAAGGAAATGCATTTTTTTTGTTCGCCGGGGCGGGTGTGGGGAAGAATATACGACACCAAAAGTTCTTAAAAGTGTTTCAAAACGTATTCCATTTAAACTCATTAGATAGACCCCTGCTACGGAAAGTTCAACAGACAAAACAAAACTTCTATTTTTATTAAGTTACTGACGTCTTTCTCCGAAGTGCCTATTTCTCCGTCATAGATTCGTTAATTATCCAAGGAGTTCATAGGTATTTAAAATTGTGAAAGTCAACCGTTCTTATATTATTATTTTTTTCTAATGCGAAGCGTACATTATTTTTTATGTCACAACGTAAGTTAGATCAGTTTGCCATAGCTGTTTTCGGAAAGTTTTCATCCACGATTTCGAAAATATACAGTTAGGGTTCAAAATTTTGTGAATACCGGAGGTAAATAAAACTTATAAAAACAGAAAATCTCAACGGAATCCGGTTTTTTTATTTCTTTAAAAAAAAGCTGACATAAATTTTGTATTTTTGCTGATTATTGGACATTTTACCGAACTATTACAGAATAGATATAATGTCTACAAACTAATCACCAGTTATTCCTATATTTTTGTTATTTCTAAAATGTAATTGTAACTAAATAAAAAGACTAAAATACATGCATAATTATAATGATGTTCATGTATATGTTAGATAAAACAGGTAAAACAAAAGAAAAGTACTTAAACCATGCCAGTTATATGTTCTAAAGTTGCTATAAAAAGTTGCTATAACTCTGATTACAAACATAACATATTTTAGTAATTGCACTTGCTGCATTGTTTTCTGTGTTAGATATATGCTGTATAACTTAAAAGATTTTATTTGTATACAAACAAAAACTAAACTCCTGTTTTATAGTTCATGGTTATTTTTTTTTAATATAATTTGTTATTCATCATTAAAAATAAATATAAATCCGACCTGTTATACAGGTCCTTGTTACTCCTAGATGGACATAAATCGCTTTACGCGGTATTAAATATTTTACAATTTGTCACTGAAAGGCAATAAAACACATTTCAGAAGATATGTTACACTGATTGAAGTAAACGAAAACATTTGAAACGTTTCAAAAAGAATAATAAGAAAACGAGTTTAAATAACTGACATCATATAGTGTCGTATTTCAAAAAAAAAGAATATATGACAAAGTCCTATGAGCATTGCAACATATACCAAACTCCGAAAAGGCACAGAACAAAGGTATTTCACATGCAAGCCAATGCGAAAAGTTAGAACAAATTTGTGATGAGTCATTTAAGGAAAAGAGCAAACCCGACAGTTACCGCCTTGGAAGACGGCAATGTAAAATGTGAAAGTAGTTGTCCCACTATGAACTATACAAACATCTTCATTTAGTACTGGAGGCCTATGATCTAAGTATTCGTTAATAAATATGAAGAGCACTTATTTTAATTAAGATATAAAATATTTTGCTTAGTCATATATTTGAATAAGATCAGTTTAACTGTGTCCATTTTCTTCAAAATACATGAATATTTTTGCGGAAAAACATACTTCCAAAGCTATGTTTAAGCTTATCAAGTCTTTGTTAAAATGCTGGAGTATTATTTTTCAATAAATAAACACAATTGGTTGTAGGTTTTTTCACAAAAGGATCAAACCGGGTTTTGCGCGGTCGACAGCAAATTGTTTGAAAGTATTTTTATATATTTTATAGCCTTTGCCAATACAGTCTGAAACCACATGCACATTTCGTCTGATTTGTCGAACGGAATTGTCAAAAGTTAATGTTTTGCTATACTGTTTTGTGAAATACGTTATGTTATGTTACGCTATCTGCTTGGCTTTTATAATAATACAAATTAATATTTGAAAAATAGTCTGTTTAAGGTGTAACGATATACTGTATTTTAGAAAATTGTATTGGAGAAACAACAAACTATATGTGACTCAACTATATGTTCTTCAATTCCATCTTCACATGAACAGGATGCTACAATCATTTATTCATCTCTTGTCATGTTTGTTCATGATTCAGAAAGTTAATTTTATTTAAAGTCAACAATTTTTGTGTAGTTTTTCAAATGGAAATAGTACCATATTCTTTTCTAAACACTATGTGGACTTTTTAATGACGTCACCACTTTCGTCATGTCGTATAGAAAATATCAGCGCATGGACATTTTGTACTCAGATTGATCGTTTTTCTTTTCATTGCTTGCATTTGAGAAACTCGTCAGGAAGTGCGAGATTAGAGCTCTGTAAAACCGGTTTAAGCACCCCAGTCGGCCCATATTGCCGACTGACCGTTCCAAGGCGGTAACTGTCGGGTTTGCTCTTTTCGTTAAATGATTTGATTTGTTCTTACTTTCGCTTGGCTTGCATGTGAAATTCCTTTGTTCTTTGCAATTTCGGAGTTTGGTATATGTTGCAATGCTCATAGGACTTTGTCATATATTCATATTAATCCATTAAAACTGTAAGGAATTAACCGGTCCCCTTCCACAGCAACCCATATATCGCGCTATGGATTAAACTTGGCAACTGACACTTTTAGGCGAATAATATCGACTTATCGATTTTTCAGATGATAACAAAATCCAGCTTTCATCTAAATATAAATTTTCTAACATAGTTATTTATGCCCGTTAATCTTAATTAATTTATAATTAACAAATGTCATTATGTTTAGAAATGTATGCAGACCATTGTTATTTGACACTATATGCCATTGATAGGATACATTATCTAAGCAAGTGAAACGTAACGCAAGGTGAATGTACCTGTCTTCGAAAACCAGATGTACATTGTATATATATACGCACATTTATTCAATAAACAAGATTTCCCTCGGTAACACTAACATACAAAACATGACATATTATGTATATAATGTACCCATTTATGGGTTTGATTGAGCCAAACAGAAATAAATAAAAACAATAGCACCCAAAAGGCTCTGAATGTATGCCTAGACTTTTACATGGGTCAAAAGATATCCATTTGGAACACTGTATTAATAAAAGAATATCTGTATTAGTCTACATCTTTTAACGGTGTATGTTTTACATTGATCCAGTACAAATAAAGAACTGTGTTTAAGGAGACAGTATTTTACGACAATCGGAACACCTCGGATAGTTCACGAATCATCTCTCGGATGTATGTAGATAGTCAGATCACCTCGGCCATTTCTTTAAATGTTACTACTTTTGAGACGAACGACAGCTCACTACAGTACGATGCCTGGATAACTTCAATTTATGGTGGCTTAAAATTTAAATCATCCAATTTTAATTCACTCAACGCAGCAGACACGCAGCTGTCAAACGATGGCATTATTTATGTTTTATGCGAACTACATTTTAGGCATATTCTTCTTCAGACTTCCGGCGAACAAAACGTTCATGATTTCAGTAAGTATCATTGCACCAGATACATCCGAGGTATGATTGTCCCGAAGAATTACCCGAGGAGTTCCGATTGTATTTTACGATTTTAACGTATAAGTGGAATATTATTCAGCATTTAGTGTTCAAGAAAGGCTAATAAATAAAAAAAGTAACCTACCTATGATATAAAACTAAATGATATAAACGCGAGATTTTCTTTTTTCATTTAAACTGGTCGGTTTGATATATAGTATATCATCTCTGCAAACGCACATTTTACTATTTACAAAATGCATATAAATACATTTAATAATTTTTTTTTTAAACCAATAAAAAGCAGATTGAAGAATTTAATCAAACCCAACCAATCTCAATTTTAGTTCCATATGTAACAACTCTGCATGTCATAAGATAAGAGAGTTTTATATCTGTTTTTTATATATGTTAAGCCAGTATTTTATGACTTTAACACTTCGGGTTTACCGCGCAGGACTTGTCTACATGTTTCTTATTTAGAGCATTTGACAATAGTTTCGCCTTATCCTACAAAATCCGTCTTTAGAAAATGCTTTTAGAATCTGTTAAATCGCACTGAAGCTATCAAACCACATTGCTCATTATGATATTTAAATGTTATCATTTTTGTAGGAGTTTAATTCAGTTCTTTTTGAGAAGGATAATATGTCGTTGTTGAGGTTTTGAAAGTTCTTTTCTATGTTTTCATTGTTTAAGTTAAATATCGTTAGTAAACACATTAAAACATCACATATGATAGTAAACGGTTATTGTCATGACATTCATTCGTTACAAAACACATGTAAGTTAATCGATCAAATATTTTTTTCCAAAATATCAATGCATTTATTAATAGCAATAACGGATTTTTTTACTTTGATGTAATGCTTCGATCGTGTTTTCGACAGTACAGACAATATTTACTGAAATACTTAAAATATCGTTATGTCATTTTCATTTTATGTATCTCTAAACTTCTTGCAGAAGAATACAATTCAAGGAAAACAATATCAAAAAGAAATACTTCTATCGATCAGCAAAACGGTTTTCAGTACAAGCTCATATTGCTAATCTTTCTGCCAATTTGTTGAATCTCTAGTCGGTAGGAAAATTGTGTCTGCCAGGGTAAGGATAGGTAACCCTGTGGTAAATATAACTGTTTTTGTCTGAGATCATGGTTTAATTCCGACAGCTCAGTGTCGTTTTATTCTTTTATGTCCGCAAAACAATGTCCAATTAAGGAAAAGTATCGGCAAAATAAAACGGTTATGATTATGATTTATAGATTATTAAATAATACTTTTCTCCTAAGCTGTCAGTGAAAAGTCTCCATGAAGTCCACCTAGGCACATTCAATATTTCATTCACATTCCATAATGGTTTTTTTCCGGCATATCTGATATCTATTATTAATTTTTGCTTTCAACGCACGTTTTACTTAAGCAATACATATATCAAATTATCATATTACTAAAAGATAGGGGGTAATTCTAATATTGCAGCATCCCCTCGACACTTCTTTTCTTTGATGTGGTCTAAATATTTTTGTTGTAAATTTGTGGTACAAATTGAAAGGGAAAATGTCCAAAAAGTTAACATTGTTTTATCTTTTTTAATTGTTAACAACAGCAATATATCATGTGAAACTTTTTTAAAATTTTGCTATGTTGCCTTAGTCTACTTCTTTGTCTGGTATTTATTTATAATACTTGTCACTGTAATTAATTAGTTTATTTTATAACAATAAGAGTTATTAATGCATGTACTTGTAATAATGAATGGACTTTTAAAGCAAGTTAAGGAAATGTAAAAATAAGATAAAGGGCACAATGAGCATTACCAGATATGTTACTCTAAAATCTCTCTAGACAAAGGCAAACAGGGTAAATATAAAAGTGTCAAAAACACACAGAAGAGATATAACACACAGAAAAAAATGGCATGTCTTACCGAGCTGTCAATAGGCACAAGGACCGACTGAGGACAGTACATGTGGTAAAACGGAAGTATGCAAATTACGACACGGATGTTACGAATAATGCATTTTCCATGCTGAAGGCGATAAATAATAAACATTAACCTTTCAGGATACATGAAGCGTGATTTCATTCTTTAAGATGGATAAGCAGGCGCCTTTTTATGAATACAGTTGGTCTTGTATTATTAAAATTGTTGGGTTCAAACAGCAAGTATTATATTGCACGCCGTTTTGATTTAAGATTATTAATTCTGCAATGATCTCTGCAATTTTTATTTTCGGATATTCAATGAAAACACATTGATATATCTCAAGTGCGTTTTTCATTATAATCGATTTTTCACTTCACGTTATTCAATTTAAAATAATGAAAACAATACGAACAAACATGTATGTACTTAACATCATTTCTTTATTAGTAACAGATACATCGTTACAGCAGTCAGTTATACAGCTTCATTTATCTATAAGAAATCTGACGGGTAAAACATTACCAGTTGTCGTTCAGAGAACGGTTCTGGTTACTCCTTATATCTTTGACGTAATATCCTGACTCTTTCTAATGACACCTCGATATATAAACAAAGGCGGATCTGTGTTAGGTAATCTCTCAATAGACAAGTTAATTATACGTCAGTCTTTTCGGAATCGCCTCAAGTCAGTCTGGAAATGGATTTGCATTTTATCACTAGCGAGGATATATGGTATACAAGTTTAGCAAATTGTAGAATCCAAGAACATAACCAAAGAGTGCTTTACGTTTTATATTTGATTGTAAATTGTTCTTCATAGTTTGCTTCCTCTATAAACAAACCCAGTAGAGATGTGCCACGTTAAAGTTGCATCTAGGTTGTATGATGAAATCAAGCAAGTAAATAGTATCTGTTAATAAAAAAATAAAAAAGACGACATTGTAAAGCTTTTATTTATTAACGAAACTCGGTGTTGGCGTCAATCGACGTAAGAGGTATGTTTAGAAAAGATTTTACTAGTTTTGCATTTCATTTTTATGCAAAAATACGCATTGCAATGTTGTCATTGTATAGAAATTTAGCGAAAGACATGGCAGTTTCCAATGTGTTCACGGGTTTCCTACAGCAGAGAACAAGCTGATTGAATATACACTTTTATTACAACAAACCATTGTCTTTCGAAAAAAAAAACATGCTAGAATCTTGGTGTCTTGTTCATAACGATACGTATTTTGTCCTCAGCACTTTTCTTCTCCATCTTACCTCGACCTTATAATAGTCTATTAGTCAATCCTACTAAAAGTTTAGAACCGTTAACAATTTGGCTTTTACAAAACCATTTAAACAAAAGCAATAACCGGCGAGCACGCTTTTCTCTGGCATATTGACAGACATTATATTGGTTTGCAGTCTGAAAATCGGGGACAGTGAGCTTTAATGTGTATCTAATAAAATAAATTTTCGTTACATGATAGAGACTTTCAATTAAAACTAAATATTTTGATTAGAGGGTATCGGGAGAAGTTAAGAGAATATATTTACTTTGATAACCCATTGGTGGTTAGATTAAATGTTTATGTTAAAATAAGATGGTTACATGCATAGAAAATCAAAAATGCCTGCAACTTTAAAGTACACTAATGTACTAGATTCAAATAAATTTGTTTAAAATGGTAATATAAACTAAATTTAACATACACAAAATATTCGTAACGCTCTATCTGTTATAAATATATATCCACAAAACATTTTCTTTAAATAAAAACGAAGCATCTTAGCTTTAATGGAAGAAAAATGAATAAGATTTGTCCAAATAACATTGAAATCGGTCTACCTTGAAACTCGTTAATATATTTCGTAATATAAACTTTTGGTTATACTATTTTATACACGTTTAGTAAATCAAATATGATAACCATTATTATGGGGTGTAGTGAATTTAAATAATGTCATACAATATTAAACGATGGCATTTACAGGTGCATATCGTTAAGCCGTGGAAGTTGTACTATTGATATTTTAGTTTGTTGAGAGAGGTAATAAATTCAATCTAACAGTGCGTTTCCATTATGCTCTGATAGTATGATGAGATGGGTTGAACAACAAACATAAAGCAACAATAATGTCAGGATACCTTTCTACCAACGATATATTTTACCAAAACTCTATCAATAATTTTCATTTTGGTGGCATAAAACACAGTGTGATTGACCATTTAGGTACATCACATTGCATACAAATGTTTATCAAACAGTCAAAACTGCATTACCTGTTTTTGCCGAAATTATCCGGCACATATGAAGTTTCCAAGAACTGAAAACAACAACAACTGAAGATTGAATATATTGTTTAATTAAAATTAAAGAATGTATGATTATCGCATAGAGTAGATTTTCTGTACAAAACAAATAGATGGAAGAAATTAACGAACTAGAAAAGACTTCGTAAAAATGCATATGGGTTGTTTATGATACTTTAGCACACTTTGTATAGTAACTAAGACAGTTCGCATTATTTTGTGAAATTATGATTGAAAGATCCTCATATGTCGCAGAGTTTGAGCAATAACACTATAACTGAGCTATAGCAATAATCTTATTGAGACGACTGATACTCATATTTGTACGTTTATACGAAAAACAAAATACACATTTTACATTACGAAGAATTTTCATGAATCCTGTTCGAGTAATAATGCAAAAAACGATTGAGCAAAATTGTTTGATTTTTCAAATGCCATAAAGATCAGGATACTGCGTAGCTACAGATATAAATATATAAACAATGCGAACAATTTATGCTTATGTATAAACTCAATAGCCAGCAATTATAAAAAAAACACCCTAAGATATATTGTTTAACAATGTTATGTTCACAATTTAAGGCAAACAATGTATTATTTCGAAAATGGACCAGAACATGACCTTATCAAATTTGTATTATTGGTTTATATTATTAAGCACTTTAGTAGATGTAGTTCCTTTCAGAAGATAAATTCGTACCTGATATATGTTACTTATTTCTTTTGAGGAAAACTATATTAACAATACAAGGTAGTATCAACAATGTTAGTTTAAAATACAAAGTTTACATATTCTTTCGGTATAGTTTGCCTTAATTGCGACCATTTTGGAACAATAATATCAATACCCCACGGTGTGTCGTCATTTAATATGTTGCAATGCTGATAGAACTTTGTCATATTTCCTTATTTAAATTTTCACCGGCTTATGTTACTAGAAAGCTATTTATCAGCCAACCTTTTATTCAATTGAAACATATAATGCATACTTAAATAGCAATAACAATATCAAGAGTAACCACTGATAATGTTTGGCACTATTTGAGGCATATTTGATGACAATGAAAAATTAAATGGGAATTCTGTCAAAAATAATATTATGTTTTCACATTTTCTCAAGTAATCTAAATAATCAATCACACAAATCTGACTGGGGACGAGGAAATTGTTTCTCATAGCAACGTCAATTCTTTCAAAGTTTCAACGCATAGTGATGTATAAAGTGTATTTCTGCATTGATCGCAAGGAGATTAACAAATTAGAATGATGGAAAACGGGACACGATTTGAATATTTCATGTAATAGAAAGATTGATTATCTTTAACTACTACTCAAAACCAAAAATAAATATGACATTTTATGTCATTCAAATCTTGCATAAAATGTTGTGTACACAAATGAAATCAGTTTTACATATTCAGTATATTTTACACAACAATACGGTAATTTTCTTAAAAAATAGTTGTCTTCTGTTAGTAGCAACGAGTGTTGTTATTTCTTTCTTAATTTTAATAAGTTTGTTACTTTTCACAAATATGCAATATCAAATAGTTAAAGTTTAAATCCACATTAGCAGAAATACTTTTTGTTTTTAAGAAACTGGGCATGAACTATTACCTACTTTCTGGGCCGAAAAATCCGTTTGCCCAGTACTATGGCAAAAAACATTGTTCGACCTAGCCGAGAATAATAATGAACGTTTTATACTGACACGAATCTTCTATAGGAGTCTACTAACAACTGGTTAAAAGGACCAGTAATGCCAGCAAAAAAAGCAACATCCAGTCAAAATGAGGGTGGTTCTTATTAACCCTACTGGACAAAACATATATTCCCATATCTTCTAACCGAGATAAGACTTTTACGCAAACAATGCTACTTGAAAGTGCATTTCGGCATATATTATTATAACAGATACGTCTGAACATTTAATCGTGTCTGACATTTGAGGAATATATAGTCTGAAAGCGAAACAAACATAAGATAGGAAATCATGTCGAAATTTATAGATGAATGGTTGAGACTGAGGTGAGACTACTGACATGAAAAAAGCCATTAGACCAGATATGCTTCCACATGTTTATTTCCGGACGACATGTACATGTATTTCGTAACAAATAAATGAAACAAAAAAGGCCATTTCCACAGAATAACAAATTTTAATGACAACGATTGAAATTTATTTTATATACAGTATTACATGTTGCATTTCTACACCAAGGACGCGTATCAAGAACGCCAAGTTATCCACATAACTTAGTTGTTGCTATCCCGAGACAAGTTAATTATCAGCAACGATGCTACAAAGTGTTTAACCAGATAATCTTACTGAGACACCCCGGAAGCTGCGTGTATTGCCGACTGACTGTTGCAAATCGGTAACTATTTTTTTCTATTTGGGTATTATGTCTCATCGTTGTGTTTTGTATCACTTTTTACCCTCTTATTAACATTTACCCTGTTTATCTTTATCTAGAGGTAGTTCAGATTTAAATATTTGTCCTTTTTCTTTGCCCTATTAATACTGTTAGTAAAATATCATATAAAAGCATCCATTTTAATTACATTACATTGGCTGATAAGGGTTAAGTTCAGTGTATACCTAAAAAACTCGACAATTACTATCCAACTACATCCGTTTCAGTTACCATGTCTAACAGTGTAGTTACACATTTTAGCTTAAACTTTATGCACTTAAAATGTAGATTATTCACAACGGTATTGTCTTGATTAAAATGTTGATATCTAACTACGTTCATAAAATCCCAGCCAAACCTATTGAAAAAGTTATGCTCACATCATGGTGTTATCTGGAATTTCTATCAATAAAATTCGCTTTGATAATGAGTCAATCTGAAATTTTGTTAGCAAATGCAAGAAGGTCAAATATATGGTCACAAATTAGGAAAACAAATAAAAGCCACATGAATTACTGAACACAGCGAGTTATGTGAGCCTTTACGATTTATGAAAATTATCAAAATTTAATATTTCAGCGAATCTGGGGATAATGTCACCACGGAACGTTATGCCAGCTGGTAATTTGCCCAATTCTTTTTAGTGGAAAGGTTATCGACTGTAAAATATTACTAACACCTAGAATGATATCAGAACAAAATGCGTAAATAATTAAAGGGCTCTAATTGATCGACAATGACATAATTACGCGTTGATTTAACAGACCATTATCAGTGTTAACACTTTTCTACCACATCTTATTCAACAACATGTATATATTATGCAACATGAAAACAACAATGTGACTTGACAAGTGGGATCCCAACAACTGAAGATTGAATATATTGTTTAATTAAAATTAAAGAATGTATGATTATCTCATAGAGTAGATTTTCTGTACAAAACAAATAGATGGAAGAAATTAACGAACTAGAAAAGACTTCGTAAAAATGCATATGGGTTGTTTATGATACTTTAGCACACTTTGTATAGTAACTAAGACAGTTCGCATTATTTTGTGAAATTATGATTGAAAGATCCTCATATGTCGCAGAGTTTGAGCAATAACACTATAACTGAGCTATAGCAATAATCTTATTGAGACGACTGATACTCATATTTGTACGTTTATACGAAAAACAAAATACACATTTTACATTACGAAGAATTTTCATGAATCCTGTTCGAGTAATAATGCAAAAAACGATTGAGCAAAATTGTTTGATTTTTCAAATGCCATAAAGATCAGGATACTGCGTAGCTACACATATAAATATATAAACAATGCGAACAATTTATGTTTATGTATAAACTCAATAGCCAGCAATTATAAAAAAAACACCCTAAGATATATTGTTTAACAATGTTATGTTCACAATTTAAGGCAAACAATGTATTATTTCGAAAATGGACCAGAACATGACCTTATCAAATTTGTATTATTGGTTTATATTATTAAGCACTTTAGTAGATGTAGTTCCTTTCAGAAGATAAATTCGTACCTGATATATGTTACTTATTTCTTTTGAGGAAAACTATATTAACAATACAAGGTAGTATCAACAATGTTAGTTTAAAATACAAAGTTTACATATTCTTTCGGTATAGTTTGCCTTAATTGCGACCATTTTGGAACAATAATATCAATACCCCACGGTGTGTCGTCATTTAATATGTTGCAATGCTGATAGGACTTTGTCATATTTCCTTATTTAAATTTTCACCGGCTTATGTTACTAGAAAGCTATTTATCAGCCAACCTTTTATTCAATTGAAACATATAATGCATACTTAAATAGCAATAACAATATCAAGAGTAACCACTGATAATGTTTGGCACTATTTGAGGCATATTTGATGACAATGAAAAATTAAATGGGAATTCTGTCAAAAATAATATTATGTTTTCACATTTTCTCAAGTAATCTAAATAATCAATCACAAAAATCTGACTGGGGACGAGGAAATTGTTTCTCATAGCAACGTCAATTCTTTCAAAGTTTCAACGCATAGCGATGTATAAAGTGTATTTCTGCATTGATCGCAAGGAGATTAACAAATTAGAATGATGGAAAACGGGACACGATTTGAATATTTCATGTAATAGAAAGATTGATTATCTTTAACTACTACTCAAAACCAAAAATAAATATGACATTTTATGTCATTCAAATCTTGCATAAAATGTTGTGTACACAAATGAAATCAGTTTTACATATTCAGTATATTTTACACAACAATACGGTAATTTTCTTAAAAAATAGTTGTCTTCTGTTAGTAGCAACGAGTGTTGTTATTTCTTTCTTAATTTTAATAAGTTTGTTACTTTTCACAAATATGCAATATCAAATAGTTAAAGTTTAAATCCACATTAGCAGAAATACTTTTTGTTTTTAAGAAACTGGGCATGAACTATTACCTACTTTCTGGGCCGAAAAATCCGTTTGCCCAGTACTATGGCAAAAAACATTGTTCGACCTAGCCGAGAATAATAATGAACGTTTTATACTGACACGAATCTTCTATAGGAGTCTACTAACAACTGGTTAAAAGGACCAGTAATGCCAGCAAAAAAAGCAACATCCAGTCAAAAT
The DNA here is from genome assembly GCA_007844125.1 of Sinonovacula constricta. Taxonomy (NCBI): domain Eukaryota; kingdom Metazoa; phylum Mollusca; class Bivalvia; order Cardiida; family Solecurtidae; genus Sinonovacula; species Sinonovacula constricta. The sequence goes on along the minus strand of CM017556.1, from coordinate 50,746,406 downwards.
GAGGGTGGTTCTTATTAACCCTACTGGACAAAACATATATTCCCATATCTTCTAACCGAGATAAGACTTTTACGCAAACAATGCTACTTGAAAGTGCATTTCGGCGTATATTATTATAACAGATACGTCTGAACATTTAATCGTGTCTGACATTTGAGGAATATATAGTCTGAAAGCGAAACAAACATAAGATAGGAAATCATGTCGAAATTTATAGATGAATGGTTGAGACTGAGGTGAGACTACTGACATGAAAAAAGCCATTAGACCAGATATGCTTCCACATGTTTATTTCCGGACGACATGTACATGTATTTCGTAACAAATAAATGAAACAAAAAAGGCCATTTCCACAGAATAACAAATTTTAATGACAACGATTGAAATTTATTTTATATACAGTATTACATGTTGCATTTCTACACCAAGGACGCGTATCAAGAGCGCCAAGTTATCCACAGAACTTAGTTGTTGCTATCCCGAGACAAGTTAATTATCAGCAACGATGCTACAAAGTGTTTAACCAGATAATCTTACTGAGACACCCCGGAAGCTGCGTGTATTGCCGACTGACTGTTGCAAATCGGTAACTATTTTTTTCTATTTGGGTATTATGTCTCATCGTTGTGTTTTGTATCACTTTTTACCCTCTTATTAACATTTACCCTGTTTATCTTTATCTAGAGGTAGTTCAGATTTAAATATTTGTCCTTTTTCTTTGCCCTATTAATACTGTTAGTAAAATATCATATAAAAGCATCCATTTTAATTACATTACATTGGCTGATAAGGGTTAAGTTCAGTGTATACCTAAAAAACTCGACAATTACTATCCAACTACATCCGTTTCAGTTACCATGTCTAACAGTGTAGTTACACATTTTAGCTTAAACTTTATGCACTTAAAATGTAGATTATTCACAACGGTATTGTCTTGATTAAAATGTTGATATCTAACTACGTTCATAAAATCCCAGCCAAACCTTTTGAAAAAGGTTATGCTCACATCATGGTGTTATCTGGAATTTCTATCAATAAAATTCGCTTTGATAATGAGTCAATCTGAAATTTTGTTAGCAAATGCAAGAAGGTCAAATATATGGTCACAAATTAGGAAAACAAATAAAAGCCACATGAATTACTGAACACAGCGAGTTATGTGAGCCTTTACGATTTATGAAAATTATCAAAATTTAATATTTCAGCGAATCTGGGGATAATGTCACCACGGAACGTTATGCCAGCTGGTAATTTGCCCAATTCTTTTTAGTGGAAAGGTTATCGACTGTAAAATATTACTAACACCTAGAATGATATCAGAACAAAATGCGTAAATAATTAAAGGGCTCTAATTGATCGACAATGACATAATTACGCGTTGATTTAACAGGCCATTATCAGTGTTAACACTTTTCTACCACATCTTATTCAACAACATGTATATATTATGCAACATGAAAACAACAATGTGACTTGACAAGTGGGATCCCCGCTACAAAAATCAATTAGTTTAATGTTAAGGACTTGGTGTGTCAGTTTTGTAAGTACATAAATTGAGTGTCTATATTTACTTTAATATAGAACTAATATATCACTCAAAGTAATAACGGTCATTTTACGAGCCAAACAATACCAACTTGGTCATAGCAAAGGACTGTATGTGGGAAGGTCACCCCTCTAGCTGTGACTTGTCTTCCTCCACCAAACAAACTGGACGACTCTCTAATGACCATCATGAAATGTAGAACAGTGCAAATGTCAAGAATGTCAGACAATCATGATTATTTATATACCAAAAGTTGTTATGCCGAAACACATTAAATGTCTTTTTTTCAACCTTTAGTTATTTTTTTCTTTCCAACTTAATAAAACTCTCAGTCAAAGATTAATTAGATAACATAACATTTAATACAGCAAGAAAGAAATTTGAATCAATATCTAAAATTATCATTTCATCTCATGTCCACTACTATGACTACATATTGGCAACTTAAAGGTTACATAAAAATGCCTATGAAAATACTAAAATAAAACCTAATTAATTGAGATTGCAGATAATGTAATATAATATCATATACTTTGTTAAGAAAATAAAAAACAAAACATATGTGCATCGTTTTCACTTCATAAATGTTTATATACCAAAAGAGAAAAGACATTTATTGATTACTTTTAAGACATGTTCTCTTGCTTCAGATAAAATGCATGCATTGTAATGTTTCTTGCTATTAATATTAATTATGACATGAATACTAGAAAAAACAACAACACCAATCTGTTAAGTAAATCTACTGAAATGTCGAGGTCGATAACAGGCACAACAGCCACTTAATGAGACTTACTTTGTGTCCTTTACCATCATTTTTGGGGAACAGAGTTCGTACATCCGT
>CM017556.1:50716516-50739016 GCA_007844125.1 Sinonovacula constricta | reverse complement strand
GATAATCATGATGAATGATATTTCAGCTAATTAACACATCAAAGGCAAGCAAAAATAAATTATCACCAAATTACATACATTAAACTATGAAAAAACACAATTAAAATGCAGAAACATTCAACTGATGGCAAACAATACAACATCATTTGTGTAGAAGTTTTTTCTTTCATTCTCTCTCTCTCACTCTCTCTCTCTCTCTCTCTCTCTATCTCTCTCTCTGTATCTCTCTCTCTGTGTCTCTTTCTGCCTGACTGTCTGTCTGCCTGTCTGCCTGTCTGTCTCTTTCTTTCTCTCTCTGTCTCTCTCTCTCTCTCTCTCTCTCTCTCTCTCTCTCTCTCTCTCTCTCTCTCTCTCTCAGAAAGTGAGTTTGAATTAGGCAGTAAGTATAAGTCGGCATCTAAATTGATAACAGGTTTATAAATTTTAATTATCAAAATGTTTACATTTCTATCTTAAATCGCCACTTGAATATCTTCAATTAGTTAACCTGAGGCCTAGCTAGATAAAACAATCCTAACTTGTAACATCATATGACTGGCAAATGAGTGAAACTTGCAAACGGAAGAGAAATCAACAATAACAAGAACAAAACAGAAGAAGTGTCATCTGGAACAACTTAGAAAATACTGGCATTGGTTTAACTGGGGTAATTATACGCAGCTGTTTCGTTGTCTGGAATCGGTAAATGAATGGAAGGAATATTGTTGTGAAGTGTCTGCATAAAAATTCAAACACTTTACCTATTACACAAAATTTGATCTCTTCGAACTACGTTTAGCATGGAGTGAAGCCACGACAATATCGAATAGATCTCATGTACAAAACAAGCAAAAATAGAATCTACCTATTAGGGTTAACTCATCGAAATATTACATAAGAAACACTCTCCTGAGATAGAAAACATTCAGCAAGCAATGTCTTGTAAGGATTGGTGATTAAAAGAAAACATACAATATAACGTAAAAGTGGTTCATCTCCTTTGGCCACCTTACACAACATAATTAAGACATGTAGTAAATCCCAATCAATAATTGTTTGTATTTTTGGTTTTAGAATTGTGTTATATTCTATTGAGTTTACTTTGATAATGATTGTGTTTTGAATATATTCACTTGAAACTGAGCTTGGTATATGCTACGAGTTAGTGAACATATCATAAATAACAGGTTGCATAAATGTATTTAACAAAATGTTACAAGTTCATGTAGTTATTTAATAAAATCGCGACTGTCCTCGGACAAATAACAGGGCCATATCAAATCACTTATTTATTAACATATAATACAATATGTTTTGAAACTTTTAGATGTTTGGCAGAAACATATATTAAACTTGCTCACTTTAATTTTTTCTTTTCTTTTTTTTATTTTCCTCTCCCTCTGCATGTTTCTTTTTTCAAATAAGTAATGAATCGATGGATGTTTTTAAACAAAAAATGTGTCTATTCGCACACACAAGAGAAGGATAACCAACATCGAATGAAACTCAGCCTAATTCGGTACATTGCACGAGTTCCAGTCTTTTGTGGTTTCGAATTCGGACCCCAGCTACGTCTAACTGCTTTTTTACTTCGCGCCATGCTTAACTTTCGTCATTATACATACATATACATACACAACGTTGAGATAAAAATGCAAAACCAATAACAGGTATAGTCAAAGTTAGCGTTGGTAAAATGTATTTGAATCCGTATCTGTTAAGGAAATACTGGCTTTAGAGCAAGTAAATTTTAACTATATGTCATTTATTTGTTTATTTATTTTGCTATTTTGTTACATGTATCGCCATATATACTCTAACACTACACCACTGTGACGAAGTATACAATGACAAATATATGAAAACTATGTTCAATTAAAACCAAAGAACCTATTTTAGCCACCGATTTCAGTGTTGTTATTACAGTCAAAGAACCTTGTTAGTAAACCGTTTTTCGTACATATGTTTACAATGAAAATGCAATCTCTGTAATAGCACGATTACATTGTCGAGTGTTAGTGAGTGTCAGATCGATGTTTCCATGCTATAATTCTACAACTGCGACACTGTTTGCTTTTTGAAAAGACTGCGTATTCTACCTCACAGTTGAAGTAGCACTGAACATATATGTGACAACAATACTATTAAAGTCATAAAGATGTGACCCATCCGGAAATGTTATAATAATAACCATGGACGGTATTTTGACAAATTCGGGAAGGGCTTGGGACTCCGCACGACCCCACGACTCCACCCCCCCCCCCCACACACACTCCGCCCCGCTAGTTCCGTCCATGCAGGTGACAGATAAGTGATACTAGTCGGATTTTTCCCCCTATGTTTTATGACAGATACTAGTCAGAATATATTATCCTATGTTTTCTCATAACATGGCACATTTGACAAACGTAAATTTACTTTATATCAACAAATGTGGCATGACATGTAATAAAACTCGCTTTTGACCATACCAGTTTACATAAACAAACGCTATATGTTTACATAAAGACACTATCCTGAACTTATTCCAGCTTAGAAAGAAGTAACTTGTGTATGACTAAAGTCGCCTGCCCAATTCGACTGGACTGACTATCCAAGGTAGGTTTAGAAATAAAATTCTGTTATAATGATCTTTGGTTTTACATTTAATTTCATTTAGCAACATTTTAAAGTTAACGACAGGTATGTAAGAGTTTCTATAATTTATATGTATTGAAGCAAAGTGTTTCCAATGTTCTAGATTTAGATTTTTCGAAAGGAAGGTCAAGACAGTTAAAATATTAAAAGTTCTGTTTAAAGTCTGCTAATCTGATCATTTTCTTCTAGACAATGCATTTCTTATTGTGACAATGGTGCTAACAATTTGGATTTTTATAATTCTTTTAAAATATAAATGCCAGAATATATAAGACGTTGCGTTTTTCTACTTTCGCTTTCGATTTTCGAAATTTTTTTTACAATAACGGTGTGTTTCTCAATTAGCTTATGTAAATGATTTAATATCAAATGCAAAAAAGTCACGACGCTCTAACAGGTAGCACTTATTTTTTAGCCGTTGCTACCAGTCAATTATTCTAATCGAACAATCCATAAAATTGATTTAACAGATTAAAAAGCAATTCAAAATTGTTGCTATGGTCTTAAACAGCATTTACCTTATAAGACTTTCAGTGTATTTGATTATTTAAATTTCGAAAATTTGAATGCCTTTCTTTATAATGCTTGTTAGCTTGCTTTTTAAACGGAAATGTGGATACATGGATGGATACATGTGTATGTATTGGCTTTGTGAACTGTCGGTTGGAATGGCTAGGCGTAGTAATTTTGTAGCAGGTTGACTCGGTAGGTTAAGTGAGGGCTCGACTTCGCGGTGTTGATTGGGTGGGTTTGCTGGTGGGGGTCTTACTGAATGAGTTGATTATTGGAGTGTTTTACCGCCTTGGTTGACTAGGGAATGTGGGGACTGAGTTTGTTGGCTACTTGGAGGGCTTGTCAGCGTCCATCGACTGACTGAGCATTTTTTTTAACCGTTGCTACCCGTTAATTATTCTAATCGAACAATCCATAAAATTGCTTCAGCAGATTAATACTTAATTCACTACAATGTTGCTATGGTATTAAACAGCATTAACCTTATATGACTTACAGTGTATTGCATTATTTAAATTTCGAAAATTTTAATGCCGTTCTTTATATGCTTGTTAGCATGCTTTTAAAATGGAAATGTGGATACATGAATGGATACATGTATGAGTTGATTATAGGACTATCTTACCGGCTTGGTTGACTAGGGAATGTGGGGACTGAGTTTGTTGGCTACTTGGAGGGCTTGTCAGCGTGCAATGACTGATTGAGCAATTGTCTAGATTTGGTTAAGCTGTTGTCTTGGTAAGGGGTATGTTGTTTGATACTGTTATTTGAGTTGGACTTGTAAACGTTTGGTTGTCTGTTTCGTATTGATTTATGGAGTAGTTGATTATGCGAGATTGACTAGATGGGGGTGGCTGCTGGGGTATTTGCTGGTGGAGCAATTGACTGTGTGTGACTAGCGAAAAGATTGACTTGGCTGGTCGGTTGGTGGATAATTTTGATGATGCATTTGTTGACTAATTGAGGTACTAAAAATGAAGGAAATGACTATAGAGGGAGGTTGAATGAATGATTTGAACAGTTGAACTGGTGTTTTGTCCATTCGAGAGGTTGTCTGTGTGTTAGCTGGTTTGGTTGATGGGGTTGACTGGGTCGAGTCCGTTGACTTAACTGTAGGGTTTGACTTGTGGTACGTTTGTCTGAATGGGTTGACTGGGTCGAGTCCGTTGACTTGACTGTAGGGTTTGACTTGCGGTACGTTTGTCTGAATGGGTTGACTGGGTTGAGTCAGTTGACTTGACCGTTGGGTTTGACTTGCGGTACGTTTGTCTGAATGGGTTGACTGGTGGAGACGGTGCCTAGCGCAGTTGGCTTGTGAAGGGGTCTACTGTTGTAGGGTAGAATTGTTTTGACTAAGATTAAGCTGGACGGGTTGGCTAGGCTGAAGAGGCGACTGTGTAGAGGAAGTGGCGCGCGGTTTAGATAAATTGGCGGAGATTTTAATATTGTTTGCAGTGATAAGAAACTGAATGATAAAACTTGGTGGGTAGCTTGGTATAGTCACTGCGTTGATTCTCTTTGTCAGTTGTCTAGCTGACGAAGTTGACTGTGTGATTGAGTCGATAAGGTGGAGCTCTTGACTTGGTCCGTTGAATGTTTGGCTGGTTAATTTGGTAGGCTTGATGTTTGGTTGCATTGAGGTGACTGGATGAATAAACTTGCTGAATTGGTACTATGTACGGTTGAGATATTGACTTGGTTTCTTTGCTGTAAACATGGACAGTTAAATGCTTGGATGGGATGATTAACTTGTGCCCTTAGTGTTTTGGGTTGCCCATGTGGACTAATTGATTGATTTTTTATCTTGTTACGTTTGGCTGCATAGGAGACTTGTTGAGGAGTTGGCTGGGTTAATTGAAAGGAGGGTGGAGGGATATGCGCTATATGTTGGATGGGCGGTACATCTGACTGAGTGGGTTAACTTAGTGGAGGATTTCAAAGAGAAGTGGGACACTGGGTTGGCCGGGTTATGACATTGATAGCTTGGCTGAGTGGACTGTTTGACTGCGTAAGTTATCTGCTTTTCGAGACTGAATAGAATATTTAACTTTATGGGCTTGTTGGGTTGAATGGATTACTGGGTAGGTTGACGTGGTGCAAACCACGTTAGCCTAGTTGCGTCTCCTGGAAGAATGAATGAGTGAATAGATGGATAATTATATGGACGGATATTGTGGTTCAGTTGTAGACTTATTAATTTCTTACCTCATGGATTAATTATGGATGGATGGATGCATGCATGTTTGTTGGTCTAAGACGATTAATGGATGATTAATGGATGAGATTGTTGCTGATTTTATTGATGTATATGTGTATTGATGGGTTGATGGATGCATTAATATATTCATGAATTAAAAGGAATGTATGGTAATGGATGGCTGTATGAAATAATGAAGAGACGGATAGATTGATTGGTGTTTTGATTGATGCATGTTTGTGTAGACAGTTTGAGAGGATGATGGGTGTGGACTTTTGCATCGTTATCACTTACATACACAGAACATTCAGGTTTTAAAACAATGTAACCTTGAATATCTTGTGTTCTAATATAATTGAATAGATGATTACTATGTTGAGTATTTATTTATTATTAAGGTTTTTAGTGAATATTGAATATTGTCCCTAAAAGGAAAGAAAAGGGGAGAAGAATAGGAAATGTTTAGTAGCGATATACGTCATGGTAATGCCCGTGATATGGGTTAAATTCGAATGTCATTGTTAATATATTTTAAATGTTCTCCTGTTACAGTTGTCATGGACAAGGTGTCAGGCAAAGGAGCTCGGGTTACGAAAAGTCAGGCTTGCAGATTTGATTGTCATGATATCGACGTCAAATGTGACATATGTTCGGAATCGGTAGAAGCTATAAGCGCGGTAGGATTTTGTTTGTCTTGCAACGAGTTCATGTGCAGCGAATGTATAAAGCTACACAACAGATTCAAGGCAAATAAAGATCATACACTTTTAAAGGGAGCAGACATGCCGAGACAACGCCCAACGGCTGTTGTTGTAGAGACATGTTCCAAACATCCGGACAGGCCTTTGGAGATGTACTGCACTGACGAGGATGTCCTTGGGTGTGCTATGTGTTTCGCCAAAGGACATAGAACGTGTTCGAATGTTGACACGATTTCAAATCTATCAAATAATATGGAGAAATCCAGCGAAATGTTAGACATTCAAAAGGCTTCTAAGAAACAAACGGAGTTATGAAAAACATTTAGAGAAGTAATTCAGGAGTATCGATTGAGAAATGACCAATGCCGTGCGAAGTGTTTAGAAGACTATCAGGGTTTTCGATCAGAAATCGAAGTCGCACTAGACAGACTAGGAGAGCAAATAGCAAATGATACTGACATTATGCAGGAAATTAACACCGACAATCTTGATAGTCTGACACAACAGATTTCATTTTATGAGCAGCAAATGGACTCGTACATGGAAACAATCAACGGCTGTTTAGTACTCAAACAGAAACCGAATGAAAAATTGTTCATTGCTGTCAAGAAAAATCAAAAGCAGATAGTTGACACAGTCAATCAGCTAGAACAACTAAGTGATAATATGCAAATTCGGGAATATGAGTTCCATTATCCGCATTCTATTAAACAATTCATCAATAATGAATGCAAGGTTAAAAGGAAACCGCTAACAGCCGCCACCAAATGTACCGATGTACACAGAATTAACATCAAGACAAGTGAAGACAAGGACATATGTTTAATATCTGGTATGGTGGCTATTTCAGAGAAACTGCTTCTTCTTTCTGATCGATATAATACATGTCTGAAGATGGTCGATGCAGTCAGCAAGATGGTCATCAAGAGACAGGTACTTTATCATTACTCGTATGTCAATGCCTAATTGATACATTCTTATTTCTAATTAACTCCGCTTCTCTATCTTTGTTACATTTGTGAGTATCTAAGTTTTTTTTATCTCTATTCCCTTTTTAATATTTTCTGTCTTTCTGTCATTCACGTTTAATTTTCCACTTTTAATACAGAACGTGATTGTGTTAATGTTAGCATTGTATGGTGCTGACAGGAAAATTAAAAAAACAAAACAAACATGTCTGTTGCATTATAAACAAAAGACATGTGTTAATAACGAAAGAATGTGAGAAGTGAACAAATGAGATACCATAGAAAGATTTAAAGTTCTATTACAATTAAGGCAAATTAATAAATCTAGTGGGATCAAATCCAACAAATACCGTTATATTAAATGATTTCCGTTCTTTAGAAGTAACATTGTAATAATAAATTAGTTGTTAAATGTAGATTTTCTTTTTACAACGTTTGGCCTATCGCATTCAATATGAACTGTCTTTATGATAAATTTACAGAAACCCTATTATTTACAGATGTTTTAACTCATATTTTATTTAAAGCTCAATTACTTCACTTCAGATACTTCCATCAAGGCCCTGGTATATTACAAGTCTTCCTGGGTCCCGTGTTGCTGTGTCACTGCCAGACCTCCAGCAGATCCATTTCTTTACGGCCGATCAGAACCTGGACCCCTGTGGAAAGATAAAAGAAGCTGGCAAATGTTTAGGATTACATTGCTTTGGGGAAGAGCTCGTTGTGTCATACAGGAATCCAGAACCACTTGTCAAGATACTGGACTTGAATGGCACGGTTATCCGGTCAATCCACCATGATTTGTCAAAACAAACGCTGTTTCAGTGTCCTGAATACCTCACGGTTAGTGATGACAACAGGCGAATGTATGTAACTGATGATAAAAACCACACTCTTACATGCATGGACAAAACGGGAGTTGTCCAGTGGGTGTACAAGGATGCGGAACTCAAGCGTCCAACTGGTGTAGCCACAGGAGATGGTGGATGTATCTACATCACCAGTTGGAAGAACCACACAATCCATGTTGTGTCGCGTGACGGCGTCAGACTCGCCGTGATACCCCAAAGTCAGTTAGGAGTCTCTCGTCCGTATGCTCTATGTTACAGCAGCGACACGCGATCACTCTTTGTGTCGAGTTCCCATGATTCTGAGCAGAGACACTTCTTAAACAGACTTAACATGAAGTAGAATGGACATGCGGTTAGGAACAATTAATTTAATATAAGTTTGAAACACATTTTAACGTCAAGTAAGTCAAATTACGTTTCATGTACAATTAACCGTTTTGGGACTACGAGAGTAAATAATGCAGCCATAATCATGTTTGATTCATCTTTTATTGAACGTCAGACGGAAAGCCTGCGACATAAGATAACATGTTTATTTATTAGTTACACATTTGCTTTATTCATTACAATCAATAATACACAATGGCTTAACACTGGGACTATTCAGTTTTAATAGCGCCGTCTTAATTGTGCCATGGCGCTGAACTTTTTTACAATTTATTTTAATAATGACAATGTTGATTTATTTTCTATAATGTACAACGTTTGTGGATGTGTTTGTTTGTTTTAGGAAAACGAAATATAAAAATGTTGCGACCTTATAACAACAGAATACCAGTTATTTAAACTGTTATACAGTAGAGTCATGTTTGACAACTATTCGACATATTAAACACATTCAACTGGTATTAACTGGCATTTGTTTTATAAATTAAAGTATGCAAATTTTTCACATGTTGTCCTCATTTTCCATCTTCTGCCTTTCGACGTGAGAATACACAAAGAGTTTTAACACGTCAATATCCTTGTTGACAAAATGTTATCGATACCGGGTATGTTATCAAAACATAATTTTTGGTTTCATAAATCCTACACAATCAAAATGTACATACATATGAAAGAAAATACTGAACAATTTTAATGTCTTAAACAAAAGAAACAAACAGCAATAATACTATCAGGTATGTAGAAAAAAAATATACATATATATTTACAACAACAACAACAACAACAAAAAAACAACAAAAACAAAACAAACAACACCACGAAACAAAACACCAACTACAAAAACAACAACAACAAAAAGACAACGGAAATACACTATTGGAACAATTAGTAGGTAAACATACTGTTTGTGTTGCAACAACCGGGTTTTGTTTTGTGCGCCAACCTCGCACTGTATTTAAGTTCCGATTTAAAGCCATATTCACGCTAACAGGGGCGTTTCATTATCTCATTAATGACAGTTTTAAATGGTCTGTGATATTAAAGTAATACACAAACTAATTTGTCGATAAAATGTAGAAGATATAAATTTGAAAAAGGAAGGAAATCAAACACAATGTCAATAAAACCAAAATAAATGTTTGCTTTATGTCGGACACGAACCAGTGACCTATTGGATGGCAGTAAATTGCTCTACTGACATTGACATTGAATCTTGGTTCATGAAACTGTTGTTTATAATTTCCTTATACATTGCTATACATTCTTCATACCTATCGAATGTTTACATTCGAAATAATCTATGTTAGGACTTTGAAAAGGATTTTGAGATGAGCTTATAATATAGTTTTATTTAGGTCGGTCCAAATGTTATTGTTGTGACATGTCTTCATTTGGCATGATATTTTCTTTACACTTTCGATCTTCTATTATAAGTTGGAAAGGGTACAACTGTTATAAAATATATTGTTACTTTAAAATGTATATTATCTAATACGAATCATTCGTCTTTTAGTAAAGGAATTAGAATGTGATCTTATTCACATATACCAATTTACCCAACTCAGTTAGCCTGTTTCAGGTATCATCAATATCAGATCACCTATACCGCGTTGACTTGTTTTCTACAAAAGAGGGATTACAGGTGTCATAATATGTTTGTAATGGTCTAGTGCGACTATAAATTATGCAATTCATCAAACCACGAAAATAGCGGACAAGATAAAAGAGTCGTTAATCCATATCGTCATTCAGTGGAACGTAATAAATCACGGTGTTGTCTTAACTTTAGTTGTCTGTTATACCCCGTGGTTATAAATGCAGATTTTATGAACTTTCATTTCTCCAATCGAAACGTGCGATTTATACAAAACAGGCAATAACAATAGCAGGGGTAATCAATGGAGATGAAGGAGACGATTTTAGACAATGGCTCTACCATTGTAGAATGTAAATGGACCTTAATGTGACAGGCAGATTAGAGGCAAAACTAAATATGAAAAGACCCAATTAAAATGCAGAAACTTTCAACTGATGGCAAAAATCACAACAACATCATTTGTTTAGAAGTTTTTCTTTTCATTCTCTATCCTTCTCTCTGTATCTCTCTCTCTCTGTCTCGGACTCTGTCTGCCTGCCTGTCGGTCTGTCTGTCTGTCTGTCTGTCTATCTCTGTATGTCTGTCTGTCTGTCTGTCTGTCTCTCTCTCTCTCTCTCTCTCTCTCTCTCTCTCTCTCTCTCTCTCTCTCTCTCTCTCTCTCTCTCTCTCTCTCAGAAAGTGAGTTTGAGTAAGGCAGTAAGAAAAAGTCGGCTTCTAACTTGATAACAGGTTAATAAATTTTAATTATCGCAATGTTTACATTTTTTATCTTATATCGACACTTAAATATCTTCAATTAGTTAACCTGAGGCCTAGCTTGATAAAACAATCCTAACTTGTAACATCATATGACTGGTAAATAAAGGAAACATGCAAACGGAAGCGAAATCAATAATAACAACAACAACAAAACAGAAGATTTTGTTATGTGGAACAACTTAGAAAATACAGACATTAGTTTAACTGGGGTAATTATAAGCAGCTGTTACGATGTCTGGAATCGGTAAATGAATGGTAGGAATATGGTTGTGAACTGTCTGCATAAAAATTCAAACACTTAACCTATTACACAAAATGTGGCCTCTTCGAACTACGTTTAGCATGTAGTGAAGCCACGACAATATCGAATAGATCTTACGTACAAAACTAGAAAAATCGAATCTACCTATCAGGGTTAACTCTTCGAAATATTACATAACAAACACTCACCTGAGATAGAAAAGATTCAGCAAACAATGTTATTTTAGGATGGGTGATTTAAAGAAAACATACAATATAACGTAAAAGTGGTTCATCTCCTTTGGCCACCTTACACAACATAATTAAGGCGTGTAGTAAATCCCAATCTAATAATTGTTTTTTGTTTCTTTTTGGTTTTAGAATTATGTTATATTCTATTGAGTTTACTTTGATAATGATTGTGCTTGTATATATTCACTTGAAACTGAGCCTGGTATATGCTACGAGTTCGTGAGCATATCATAAATACTATACAATCATAACAGAATGAATTATATGAATATTGATTACAAAATAAATACTTCTGATAATGTCACATGTTTTTTGCACAAATATTTTCCGGCAATGAAGAGTCAGACATGTTTTAACCATTCTGCACTTTAACACAATTTATTAAATAACTATACACTTTAAGTTCTAGAAAAACACCTGTCACGTGCAATAACACGTCGGCCTGCTTTAAAACAGTGCCAATATCATTATCACTTTTTCACCAGGCCAAAAAGTGATATTGGTATAAATACTGCATTTGAAGTAATTTGATTGACTAATAAGTCAGGGCAAAAAATGTTATAGATTTCAACAAGAAGCACTTGGAATGGCAGTCATTTTGTATTGACTTGGTCTATTTGTAGACGCCGACAGGTTGCATAAATGTATTTAACAAAATATTCTTAGTTTTCAAACATTCACGGCATGAACTGGTTGTGTTTAACCATATGTGTTATGTTACAACGTGTAGATTTCACAAAAACACAAACAAGCATTTTCTGACTTAGATTAATGGAAAAACTAAGTGTTAAATGTGAAATGTTATAAGTACATGTAGTTATTTAATAAAATTGCGACTGTCCTCGGACAAATAACAGATCCAATATCAAATCACTTATTTATTAACATATAATACAATATGTTTTGAAACTGTTAGATGTTTGGTAGAAACATATCTTAAACCTGCTCAGTTTATTTTTTTTAATTTTCTTTTGTATTTTCCTCTCCCTCTGCAGGTTTCTTCTGTTTAGTAATCAATCTGGATAAAAGATAAATCAATCGATGTATGTATTTAAACAAAGAATGTGTCTATTCGCACACACAAGAGAAGGATAACCAACATCGAGTGAAACTCAGCCTCATTCGGTACATTGCACGAGTTCCAGTCTTTTGTGGTTTCGAATTCCGACACGAGCTAAGTCTAACTGCTCTTTTATTTCTTGCCATGCTAAACATTCGTTATTATACATACATATACATACATATACATACACAACGTTGAGAGAGATAAAAATGCAAAACCAATCACAGGTATAGTCACAGTTAGCGTTGGAAATATGTATTTGAATGCGTATCTATTAAAGATGTACTGGTTTTAGAGCAAGTAAATTTAAACTGTTTGTCCTTTATTTGTTTATTTATTTTGCTATTTTGTTACATGTATCGCCATGTATACTCTAAAACTACATCACAAGGACAAAGTATACACTAATCAATATATGAAAACTGTCTTCAATTAAAACAAAAGAAACTATTTTAGCCACCGATTTCAGTGTTATTACAGTCAAAGAACCTTGTTAGTAAACCGTTTTTGTACATATGTTTACAATGATAATGCAATCTCTGTAATTGCACGATTACATTGTCGAATGTTAGTAAGTGTCAGATCGATGTTTCCATGCTATAATTCTACAACTGTGACACTGTTTGCCTTTTGAAATAACAGCGTATTCTACCTCACAGTTGAAGTAGCACTGAACATATATGATAATAAAACTATTAAAGTCATAAAGATGTGGCCCATCCGGAAATGTTATACAATAATCATGGACGGTATTTTGACAATTTCAGGAAAGGACTCGGGACCCCTCACGACCCCACGACCTCCCCCTCCCGCCCCGCTAGTTCCGTCCATGCAGGTGACAGATAAGTGATACTAGTCGGAATTTTTTTCCCTATGTTTTGTGACAGATACTAGTCAGAATATATTATCCTATGTTTTCTCATAACATGGCACATTTGACGAACGTAAATTTACTTTGTATCAACGAATGTGGCATGACATTTAATAAAACTCGCCTGTGACCATACCAGTTTACATAAACAGACGCTATCTGTTTACATAAAGACACCATCCTGAACTTATTTCAGCTTAGACTGAAGTAACTTGTGTATGACTAAGGTCACCTGCCCAATTCGACTGGACTGACTATCCAAGGTAGGCTAAGAGCTAAAATTCTGTTATAATGATCTTTGGTTTTTCATTTAACAACATTTTAAAGTTAACGACAGGTATTGGAGAGTTACTATAATTTACATGTATTAAAGCAAAGTGTTTACAATGTTCTAGATTTAGATTTTTCGAAAGAAAGGTCAAGACAGTTCAAATATTAAAAGTTCTGTTTGAAGTCTGCTAATATGATCATCTTCTTCTAGACAATGCATTTCTAATTGTGACAATGGTGCTAATTTGGATTTTTTAATTTTTTAAAATGTAAATGCCAGAATATATAAGACGCTGCATTTTTTCTACTTTCGCTTTCGAATTTCGAAAAACATTTTACAATAATGGTGTGTTTCTCAATTAGCTTACGTAAATGATTTCAATATCAAATGCAAAAAAAGTTACAACAGGTAGCACTAATTTTTCGCCGTTGCTACCCGTTTATTATTCTAATCGAACAATCCGTAAAATTGCTTCAGCATATTAATACGCAATTCACTACAATGTTGCTATGGTGTTAAACAGCATTTACCTTACATGACTTTGTGTATTGCATTATTTAAATTTCGAAAATTTGCATGCCTTTCTTTATAGGCTTGCTAGCTTTGTTTTTAAATGGAAATGTGGATGCATGGAAAGATACATGTGTGATGGATTGGCTGTGTGAACTGTCGGTTGGAATGTCTTGGTGTAGTAATTTTAAAGCAGGTTGACTCGGTAGGTTAAGTTTGGGTTCGACATAGCTGTGTTGATTAGGTGGGTTTGCTGGTGGGGGTCTTACAGGATGAGTTGATTATTGGAGTGTTTTACCGGCTTGGTTGACTGGGGAATGTGGGGACTGAGTTTGTTGGCTACTTGGAGGACATGTCAGCGTGCATTGACTGATTGAGCAATGGACTAGATTTGGTGAAGCTGTTGTCTTGGTAAGGGGTATGTTGTTTTTTACTGTTATTTGAGTTGCACTTGTAAACGTGTGGTTGTCTGTTTCGTATTGACTTATGGAGGAGTTGATTATGCGAGATTGACTGGATGGGGTTGGCTGCTGGGGTATTTGCTGGTGGAGCAATTGACTGTGTGTGACTAGCGAAGAGGTTGACTTGGTTGATCGGCTGGTGGATAAGTTAGCTGAGGCATTTGATGACTAATTGAGGTACTAAAAATTAAGTTGCTGACTAGAGAGCGAGGTTAAATGAATGATTTGAACAGTTGATCTTTGGTTTTGTCCATTCGAGAGGTTGTCTGTGTGTTGGCTGGTTTAGTTGCTGGGGTTGACTGGGTCGAGTCAGTTGACTTGACTGTAGGGTTTGACTTGCGGAACGTTTGTCTGAATGATGGAGACGGTGCCTAGCGCAGTTGGCTTATGAATGCGTCTACTGTTGTAGAGAAGAATTGTTTTGACTAAGATTATGCTAGAAAGGTTGGCTGGGCTGAAGAGGCGACTGTGTAGTTGAAGTGTCGTGTGGTTTGGATAATTTGGCGGAGATTTTAATATTGTTTGCAGTAATAAGAAGCTGAATGATAAAACTGGGTGGGTAACTTGGTATAGTCACTGCGTTGATTCTCTTTGTCAGCTGGCTAGCTGACAAAGTTGACTGTGTGATTGAGTCGGTAAGGTGGAGCTCCTGACTTGGTCCGTTGAATGTTTGGCTGGTTAATTTGGTAGGCTTGATTTGATGGATGGTTGCATTGAGGTGACTGGATGAATAAACTTGCTGAATTGGTACTATGTACGGTTGAGATATTGACTTGGTTTCTCTGCTGTTAACATGGACAGTTAAATGCTTGGATGGGTTGATTAACTTGTGCACTTCGTGCTTTGGGCTGCCCATGTGGCCTAAAATTGATCATTTTTTATCTTGTTTTTTTTTTGGCTGGATAGGATGACTTGTTGAGAAGTTAGCTGGGTTGATTGAAATGAGGGTGGAGGGCTATGCGGTATATGTTGATTGGGCGGTACATCTGACTGAGTGGGTTAACGTAGTGAAGGATTGCAAAGAGAAGTAGGACACTAGGTTGGCCGGGTTAAGAAATTTATAGCTTGGCTGAGTGGACTGTTTGACTGCGTATGTTGACTGCATTTCGAGACTGAATAGAATGATTGCCTTTATGGGCTTGTTGAGTAGAATGGATCACTGGGTAGGTTGGTGTGGTGCTAACCACGTTAGCCTAGTTGCGTCTTCTGGGAAAATGAATGACTGAATAGATGGATGAAAGTATCGACGGATATTGGGGTTTATTTGTAGACTTATTAATTTCTTACCTCATGGATTAATTATGGATGGATGGATGCATGCATGTTTTATGGTGTAAGACGATTCATTCAGGTTTTAAAACAATGTAACCTAGAATGTCTTGTGTTCTAATATAATTGAACATTATAATTGAACAAAATTACTCACGTTTCCTGTTTCTTAGATATTTACTATGTTGAGTATTTATTTATTATTAAGTTTGTGAGTGAATATTGAATAGTCGTCATTAAAAGGAAATAAAAGGGCGCGGAAGAATAGAAAAGTAGCAATATACGTCATGGACATGCCCGTGATATGGGTTAAATTCGAATGTCATTTTAAATAATTTCTTAAATGTTCTCCTGTTACAGTTGTCATGGACAAGGTGCCAGGCAAAGGAGCTCGGGTAACGCAAAGTCAGGCTAGCAGATTTGATAGTCATGAAATCGACGTCAAATGTGACATATGTTCTGAATCGGTAGAAGTTATAAGCGCGGTAGGATTTTGTTTGTCTTGCAACGAGTTCATGTGCAGCGAATGTATAAAGCTACACAACAGATTCAAGGTAAACAGAGATCATACACTTTTAAAGGGAGCAGACATGCCGAGACAACGCCCAACGTCTGTTGTTGTAGAGACATGTTCCAAACATCCGGACAGGCCTTTGGAGATGTACTGCACTGACGAGGATGTCCTTGGGTGTGCTATGTGTTTCGCAAAAGGACATAGACTGTGCACGAATGTTGACACGATTTCAAATCTATCAAATAATATGGAGAAATCCATCGAAATGTTAGACATTCAAGAGGCTTCTAAGAAACAAACGGAGTTATGCAAAATATTTAGAGAAGTAATTCAGGAGAATCGATTGAGAAATGACCAATGCCGTGCGAAGTGTTTAGAAGACTATCAGGGTTTTCGAACAGAAATCGAAGCCGCACTAGACAGACTAGGAGAGCAAATAGCAAAACATACTGACATTCTGCAGAAAAGTAACAGCGAGAATCTTGATAGTCTGGCAAAACAGATTTCATCTTATGAGCAGCAAATGGACTCGTACATGTCAACAATCAACGGCTGTTTAGAATTAAATCAGAAACCGAATGAAAAATTGTTCATTGCCGTCAAGAAAAATCAAAAGCAGATAACTGACATAGTCAATCAGCTAGAACAACTAAGTGATAATATGCAAACTTGGGAATATGAGTTCCATTATCCGCATTTTATTAAACAATTCATCAATATTGAATGCAAGGTTAAAAGGAAACCGCTAATACCCGCCACCAAGTGTACCGATGTACACAGTTTTAACATCAAGACAAGTGAAGACAAGGGCAAATGTTTAATATCTAGTATGGTGGCTATTTCAGAGAAACTGCTTCTTCTCATTGATAAGTTTAATTTAAGTCTGAAGATGGTCGATATAGTCAACGAGATGGTCATCAAGAGACAGGTACTTTATCGTTTCTCCTATGCCAATGCCTAATTGATACATTCTTATTTTTAATTATCTCTTTTATTCACGTTTTCATTTTTCTGTCCGTCTGTCACTCACGTTTAATTGTCCACCTTTTATACAGAACGTGATTGTATTAATGTTAACATTGTATGGTGCTGACAGGGAAATTCTAAAAAAACACACATGTCTTTTGCATTATAAACGAAAGACATGTGTTTATAACGAAAGAATGTGAGAAGTGAACATATGAGATACCATAGAAGGATTTAAAGTTTTATTATAACTAAGGTAAAAGAATAAATCAAATGGGATCAAATCCAACAAATACCGTTATTTTATATGATTTAGATTTCCGTTCTTTAGTAGTGACATTGCAATAATTAGTTGTTAAATGAAAATTCCCCTTTTACAAC
This sequence comes from Sinonovacula constricta, assembly GCA_007844125.1. NCBI lineage: Eukaryota > Metazoa > Mollusca > Bivalvia > Cardiida > Solecurtidae > Sinonovacula > Sinonovacula constricta. The sequence continues at coordinate 50,721,629 of CM017556.1, read as the reverse complement.
GTTTTGCCTATCGCCTTCAATAGGAACTATGTCTTTATAATAAATTGACAGACACCTTAATATTAATTGTTATTTGAACTCATATTTTATTTAAAACTCAATTACTTCACTTCAGATACTTTCATCAAGTCCCTGGGATATTACTAGTCTCCCTGGGTCCCTTGTAGCTGTGTCACTGCCAGACCTCCAGCAGATCCATTTCTTTACGGCCGATCAGAACCTGGATCCCTGTGGAAAGATTGAAGAAGCTGGCCAATGTTTAGGATTACATTGCTTTCGGGAAGAGCTCGTTGTGTCATACAGGAATCCAGAACCACTTTTCAAGATACTGGACTTGAATGGCACGGTTATCCGGTCAATCCGGTCAATCCACCATGGTTTGTCAAAACAAACGTTGTTTCAGTGTCCTGAATACCTCACGGTTAGTGATGACAACAGGCGAATGTATGTAACTGATGATACAAACCACACTCTTACATGCATGGACATCACGGGAATTGTCCAGTGGGTCTACAAGGATGCGGAACTCAAGCGTCCAACTTGTGTAGTCACAGGAGATGGTGGATGTATCTACCTCACCAGTTGGGAGAACCACACAATTCACGTGGTGTCGCGTGACGGCGTCAGACTCGCCGTGATACCCCAGAGTCAGTCAGGAGTCGCTTATCCGTATGCTGTATGTTACAGCAGCGACACGCGGTCACTTTTTGTGTCGAGTTTCAATCATTCTGACCACCAACTCTACTTGAGCCGACTCAACATGAAGTAGAATGGACATGCGGTTAGGAACAATTAATTTAATATAAGTTTGATACACATTTTAACGTCAAGTAAGACTAATTACGTTTAATGTACAAGTAACTGTTTTTAGACTACCAGAGTGAATAATGCAGCAATAATCATGATTCATCTTTTTTTGAACGTCAGACGGAAAGCCTGCGACATAAGATAACATGTTTATTTATTAGTTACACATTTGCTTTATTCATCACGATCAATAATACACAATGGCTTAACACTGGGACTATTCATTTTTAATAGCCCCGTTTTAATTGTGCCATGGGGCTGAACTTTTTTACAATTTATTTTAAAAATGACCATGTTGATTTATTTTCTATAATGTACAACGTTTGTGGATGTGAATATCAGTTATTTAAACTGTTATACAGTAGAGTCATGTTTGACAGCGTGGATCAGCGGTGTAAATCATTGGACTCTTTTGATGGACAATGCTTATCCATGCCAGTTATAATTATTCTCATATACCTTCTTTAGTTTAGTTGAATTTCTAATGTAATATAACACAGTATAAAATGTGAATTGCTAGTATTTCAAATATAGTAATAACTTGCCATCTTTAACAAACTTTATTTATTTATTTATTTAAGGTTTTAAATTTAATGTCTAGTTTATACATGTTCAGCTTTATATGTGCTTGATATGTGTTTTGATGTTTTGTTGGAACAAGCATGAACCAATTGTTTGTAAATTTTACTTTAATTTTGCTGTAAATAATCCGGCTTTCTGCACGACAATCTATCTGTGAAGCGTTTGGTATTTTTAAACAAACAACTATTCAACATATTAAACAAATTCAACTGGTATACACTGATATTTGTTATAAATTAATATTAAAGTATGCAAAGTTTTCACCAGTTGTTCTCATTTTCCGTCTTCTGCCTTTCGAAGTGACGATACACACAGAGTTTTACCACGTCAATCCTTTGTTGACAATATGTTATCGATTCCGGCTTTGTTATCAAAACATAATATATGGTTTAATAAATCATACACAATCAAAATGTACATACATATGAAAGAAAATACTGAATAATTTTAATGTCTTAAACAAAAAGAACAAACAACAATAATACTACCAGGTATGTAAAATATATATATATATATATATATATATATATATATATATATATATATATATATATATATATATATATATATAATATATATATATATATACAACAACAACAACAAACAAAAGAATAAACAAAATAAACAAAAACAGAAAACAACAACAACAAAAACAAAACAAACAGAAACAGCAACAAAAAAAACAACAACAACAAACAAACCAAACAAAATTTACAACATCACAAAACAAAACACCAACAACAAAAACAACAATAACAAAACGACAACGGAAAGACACTATTGGAACTATTGGTAGGTAAACATACAGTCTGTGATGCAACAACCGGGTTTTGTTTTGTGCGCCAACCTCGTACTGTATTTAAGTTCCGATTTAAAGCCATATTACTGCTAACAGGCACGTTTCATTATCTCATTTATGACAGTTTTTAATGGTCTGTGATATTAAAGTAATACACAAACTAATTTGTCGATAAAATGTAGAAGATAAAAAATTGAACAAGGAAGGAAATCAAGCACAATGTCAATAAAACCAAAAGAAAATGTTCGCTTTGGTCGGACACGAACCAGTGACCTATTGGATGGCAGTAAATTGCTGTACTGAAATTGACATTGAATCTTGGTTCATGAAATTTCTGTATATACTTTCCTTATATATTGCTATACAGTCCTCATACATGTACCTGTTAAATGTTTACATTTGAAATAATTTATGTTATGACTTGTAAGGATTTTGAAATGAGCTTATAATATAGTTTTATTTAAGTCGGACCCATTGTTATTGTTGTGACATGTCTTCATTTGGCATGATATTTACACTACACTTTCTATCTTCTATTATAAGTTGGAAAGGGCATAACTGTTATAAAATATATTGTTACTTTAAAATGTATATTATCAAACACGAAACATTCGTGTTTTAGTACAGGAATTAGAATGTGATCTTATTCACATATAACAATTTACCCAACTCAGTTAGCCTGTTTCAGGTATCATAAATGTCAGATCACCTATACCGCGTTGACTTGTTTTCTACAAAAGAGGAATTACAGGTGTCATAATATGTTTGTAATGGTCTAGTGCGACTGTAAATTATGCAATTCATCAAACCACGAAAATAGCGGACAAGATAAAAGAGTCGTTTATCCATATCGTTATTCAGTGGAACGTAATAAATCACGGTGTTGTCTTAACTTTAGTTGTCTGTTATACCCAGTGGTTATAAATGCAGATTTTATGAACTTTCATTTCTCCAACCGAAACGTGCGATTTATACAAAACAGGCAATAACAATAGCAGGGGTAATCAAGGGAGATGAAGGAGACGATTTTAGACAATGGCTCTACCATTGTAGAATGTATATGGACCTTAATGTGACAGGCAGATTAGAGGCAAAACTAAATATGAAAAGACCCAATTAAAATGCAGAAACTTTCAACTGATGGCAAAAATCACAACAACGTCACTTGTTTAGAAGTTTTTCTTTTCATTCTCTATCCTTCTCTCTGTATCTCTCTTTGTCTCGGACTCTGTCTGTCTGTCTGTCTGTCTCTGTCTCTGTCTCTGTCTCTCTCTCTGTCTCTGTCTCTGTCTCTCTCTCTCTCTCTCTCTCTCTCTCTCAGAAAGTGAGTTTGAGTTAGGCAGTAAGAATAAGTCGGCTTCTAACTTGATAACAGGTTAATTAATTTTAATTATCGCAATGTTTACATTTTTAATATTAAATCGACACTTGAATATATTCAATTAGTTTACCTGAGGCCTAGCTTGATAAAACAATCCTAACTTGTAACATCATATGACTGGCAAATGAAGGAAACATGCAAACGGAAGAGAAAACAACAATAACTACAACAAAACAGAAGATTTTGTCATGTGGAATACCTTAGAAAGTAAAGGCATTGGTTTAATTGGGGTAATTATAAGCAGCTGTTACGTTGTCTGGAATCGGTAAATGAATGGTAGGAATATGGTTGTGAACTGTCTGCATAAAAATTCAAACAATTAACCTATTACACAAATTGTGACCTCTTCGAACTACGTTTAGCATGGAGTGAAACCACGACAATATCGAATAGATCTCACGTACAAAACAAGCAAAAATCGAATCTACCTAGCAGGGTTAACTTATCGAAATATTACATAACAAACACTCACCTGAGATAGAAAAGATTCAGCAAGCAATGCTTTGGTGATTTAAAGAAAACATACAATATAACGTAAAAGTGGTTCATCACCTTTAGCCACCTTGCACAACATAATTAAGACATGAAGTAAATCCCTAGTAATCTGGTAATAGTTTGTATTTTTTGGTTTTAGAATTGTGTTATATTTTATTGAGTTAACTTTGATAATGATTATGTTTGTATATATTCACTTGAAACTGTGCTTGGTTTAGGCTACGAGTTAGTGAATATATCATAAATATCATGCAATCATAGCAGAATGACTTATATGAATATTGATTACAAAATAAACACTACTGATATCACCTGGTTTTCTGCACAAAAAATCCGGCAATGAAGAGTCAGACATGTTTTAAACCATACTGCTGTTTAACACAATTTATTAAATTACAATACCCTTTTAGTCCTATAAAAATCACCTGTCATCTGCAATAACACGACGGCCTGCTTTAAAACAGTGTCAATATCAATATGACTTTTTCGGTGCCGGTCGAAAAGTGATATTGATATAAATAAGAATATATGACAAAGTACTATGAGCATTGCAACATATACCAAACTCCGAAAAGGCACGGAACAAAGGTATTTCACATGCAAGCCAAGCGAAAAGTAACAACAAATTTGTGATGAGTCATTTAACGAAAACAGCAAACCCGACAGTTACCGCCTTGGAACGGTCAGTCGGCAATATAGACCGACTGGGGTGCTTAAAACGGTTAAACAGAGCTCTAACCTCGCACTTCCTGACGAGTTTCTCAAATGCAAGCAATGAAAAGAAAAACGATCTATTTGAAAACAAAAAGTCCATGCGCTGATATTGTCTATAAGTTATGACGAAAGTAGTGACGTCATTGAAAAAAAAAGTCCACATAGTGTTTAGAAAAGAATATGTTATTATTTCGCTTTAAAAATATACACAAAAATGGTTGAGTATAAATAAAATCCACTTTCTGAATCATAAACAAACATGACCAGAGACTAATTAAATGTTGTAGCATCCTGTTCATGTGAAGATGGAATTCAAGAACAAATAAGACTGCATT
>CM017556.1:50003889-50068889 GCA_007844125.1 Sinonovacula constricta | reverse complement strand
TTCCAAGTCGGTTTTTGTCTGTAGCTCTATTTAGGTAATGTCCCTTCTTAGTGTTTTTATTACTTTAACAGTTAACTTTCATGCTACTTCCTTGGTCGAGTGCAAGTTTAATTTTTAATATATTTTGTAATTCTCAAAGGACTTTTCCATATTTTCTTACGAAGATTAGTCAATTGTGTTTTGTGAAATATTATGGCTTTTCTGTTTCCTTAAGCAAGTCTTCCCATTTGTTACAGCACTCATCCATTTAATTACATAATTTTTATAAAAACACAGAAGACAACACACAAAAAACAACAAAAAACAACAATGCGCATTACTGGCATTGTGCTTGTATAATGCACATTTCACCATTGATTAGCATCTTTTGTTGATATTGTTTTGCTTTGGCATCCCACAAAATTCTCTTCTCTATGCCATTTACCTTGCATTATGTCAAATGAAAATCCTAAAATAAATCCGCATTGCTTTTTATCGTGATCATATCTAATTGTATTAGATAAAAATCATTCACGTTAATATATATGAATAATCATTTTCTATATGCACCCATATTTCGTTTATTTCTATACCAATATGGCAAGGAAGTTGGCAAATCAAAAATGATGATACCAGAATAAGCAACTGTTTATTTAGGGAACGGTCTTACAATCAAACAAGATAAGAACTATATTACACATCAATTTAAAAATGCATCCATTCAACTAGACAGATAATACGTTGATGTCATCCATAGTTATTGTGTATTATATTTGCCCTTGTCAGAAATATCGACCATTCTGTTGAAAGGACCTTCTTAAAATACGTTTTTAACATTACAGCGTTAGTCACGCTGTAAAGTCCATCATGAAAACAGATGGAAAGGCAAGTTTGAATATGCATCAGGCGTAAAACGTAACGTAAGATTTAACTGATGAAGACACAAAATTATGTAATCCGTCTTTCTTCTGATCTTATTTTCTAATATTTTATTCAAATTTAAGGTGCACATTTCTTCTATTTTATGTACATTGCAGATATGTTTCAATATTCCTTCGCATTCTAGCCCAATTATGTTGTTTTTAGGACAAATTTATTGCCATCTTACACAATTTTAACTTGCAAAATGTCAAAGTATAGTTACATGTACGCTAAGCTATCCAGAAAGTGCCTGCCTGTTGATCCAAGAGTCTAATTATCCCTAAATGAAATTTATTAAATGTCGTTTACTTTCCCATTGATAATAAAACAAAAAATACAGACTATTAATTTACTTTTATTTCGATGAACTAATTTCAGTAACATTTTTATCTGAAATAAATTAAAATTGATATTTTCTTCCCGATTACTTAACAGTAAACATCAATGTACTACATGGAAGGTGAGCGTTATTCCTGTTACTGCTGGAGCCACCTATCGTCTGATTATGAACACCCACGAGTAATCCTTTGTCATTATATTACACAGGGATAGGATAGTGTCAGGAGTATAAAAGAACTGAGGCATTCTACATAACTGCAACTGGCGAAATGACACAGTGGATAATATATCAGCCAGTTAGTATGTGTAACCTCAGGGGAAACAGTATGTTTACTTTATGGACAATTATCAACGTCTTTAATGTGATCACACACGCAAGGAATATAGCAAATAATGATTTAGAAGAATTGCTCATAGAAAGTAAGTAATTTATATATTTAAAAATATTAATGGAAATGAAAAATGTATGTCTGAACAGTATATTTTCATAACCACAAGACAGGCTACAACGTTTAAATGTGTTGTGGTTACAGAAATATATGTTAATACGTACGTTTTGCATTTTTGAGAATATATTTAAAAATTGGACATCATTTATATAGTCATGGAAGTAAGTATTCAAATTTACATATTATACTTTTGTAGCTTGTGTTATGGTTAAAGTAAACTAATAGTACTTGTATTATTTTTGCATTTCCATCAATCATTCTTTTTTGTAAGCAGGGAAAAAATAAAATTAAGAACGTGCTCACAGAAATTGGATAGTTGCATGCAGCATTTACATTCATTTCTTTTAATAGTTGATTGTTAAATATAAATTTTAGTTTAACGTTCTTATTTTTGACTGTTTCCTTAAATGCAACGCAGCAAATAATGACTTATATAATTCAAGAATACCTCATAATGTTAGTTATGATTATTGTGATTATTGCCTAGTAGGTTGTTTGTGACAACAAAAGCTAAAAATGAAAGTTTGTTCAGGAGTGTCCACCGGATCCATTTATTTCTTGGCCAATTGAGATTTTTTTTATATGTTTTCCTGAAAATCTAATGCGGAGATGAGAATTATTATTTTTATCATACAAAAACTTACAAAAACTCTCCTTAAAACAATAGGATTGTAATTGGGGTGTAAGTGTAATATTACTCCCAATATAAATGTAATATTACCCCCAATGTTAATGTAATATTACCCCCAAAATATTTTGGGTGCAAACCAAAAATTATAATATAATGGAAAAAAAGAAAAAAGAAAAGAAATCAGTGATCTGGCGGACGACAAACGTCGACCGATACGAACCCCGGGTATCAGTATGCAAAGTACAACTCTGATCGTGTTAACTATTTACTGTTTACTATCCTAATGTAATTTTACGCTTTATAAACCGAAATTGACTGCTACGTCTATATTGATCTAAACTCACTGGTTTATGAAGTTAAAAGTCATTTTTTTGCTGTCATTTACCATACATATTTCATTGTGTTGTAATTTTTCCTTTACTGTATAATATACGAGACTAATAGTCAGAATTGTATAAATAGTGATTTGTTTTGAGGTGTATATATATTAATGACCAGGGTGATATGTGATAAGGACGCAGTCCGAAATCAATTACTCTAATAAGTAGACTATTAATTTATAATTGATAAGTATAAATCTGAATATTAACAAAAACGTCGTTTGTTTGTTCTGTTTTATACCCAGAGCATTTACATTGAATCGACAGTGAAGTGTGTTTACTTTCATCTTCTCTTATTAAATATACAAACAAGTTGTGTCTTTTAGACGTCATTACTTAATGAAAGAAAAAAACACCCATTTTTTAAAGTGACAATTACATTTAAATTTTATGTCCGGCCCTTAAAATGATTAAATCAAACAACACTGGCAATACAGCAATGCGTTTCTTTCGTAGTGTGTCGGTTTAGGTACAATAAAGAAACTGTACAAAATGGTTCTCTTAATGTTGAATTTGTTGATATGTCGACATTTGAGTTTTCGCATGCGCGTTTCTGCCATAACGCACTTTACGAACGTGCGTAACCTCCATTCGAGAAATCGAAAATCTAAAAGTACTGGAAAAGACTAAGAAAGTCGATGCCTAACTCGGGTTAGGAATGATATTATTTTATTGCCGAAGTCTCTATGTTAAGAAATCTTATTACCACACCAATCAAGTTGAAAGGGTTTAAGGTATTGCGTTAGTACGAAGTGTAATATGTAAGCGTTAGTTTATAAGATTAGGGATATACAATTTTAATGGACCTTAAGATTTTATTTACGTTAATTTCAATAAACCATCTTTTAAAACGATACAAACATACTTTTGTTTTGCCTTAAAATACCATTTTTAACGATAAATGTCTCTGAAATGGTATATTTAAAGAAAATTGTATCACTTTATTGACATAATTGCATAACAAATGAAACCACAAAGTCTTCATTTCATATGTATTTAAAATGTTAAGTCACTTCCTAACCAGCAGGATTGTTGTAAAGAATGATGTTTATACTTGACGTAGTTTACCGCATGCGCAATTCGGTGATATACAAGCTTCTTAAATTTAAAGTAATACTTGAAAACCGTTGCGATGCTGTTGATTCTCCCAAATTTAATACAGCAGATTTTAAAAAACAACAACAGCATGTTCACATATTACCTTATATAGGCTATGGCTTAACCAGGTTCCATTTGCGGATTCAATACTCTTTTTGTAATTTATAAAAAAATACGCATGTAAGTTATAATTTGATAGATAATATCTTTTGGATAATGGTTAATTAGAATCCAGATAAAACATAAATAAACAATAAACCACCGACAGGATTCTGTATTTATTGAAACTATGCATTTTGTCTTGTAGCTGAGTCTTTTAATGTTGTATCTTGAAATAAAACAGGTCGAGTACCTAGTAAAGTACACGAACAAATATGAAACTGACGTTTGAATCGACATCAAGATGTTACAGACGTCATTCTTTTGATTTTTACATTTAAAGTAAAATATCTTTGTTTTAAACTTTTTTTTTCTAAAGAAAACATCTTATTTCCCTGTAAACATACATTTTCACCATTGATTTCTTTTTTTCTAACACCATTTCCTCTTTCATGCTACGGAAGGTACGAAAGTACAAAAACAACAGCATCGAGAGATTTTAAATATTTTTTGACTGTTATTTAATGGTTTTAAGATTAAAATCTATAATGTGCTTTCATAGATTCAAGCACGTTGAAAGACATAATGCTTCTTTTATACACTTCTGCCAGAAATCTTTTGGAGCTGTTTTATATATTTTGATAATTATTAAAAATAATTTAATAAAATTTTGTTCAGTAACCAAGAATGCAGTTAAATTTAGATTCACGACATATGCGTTTTCATTAAAAAATAACGTGTCATGGAACCACAGCCATAAATAAAAGAACTAAACAGTTATGTACATCTGAGGTTTATTTTATTTCTTCTATCTTGGAATTACAAATCACCAAAATACCTCAAATATATGTATCTGCGGCCATGATGACATGTGCAATCAGATTGCTGTGATGTCAGTTTATTTATTTTCATGTTGTTTCTGTTAGCAATATGAGTAGGTGTAGATACACAGAATCTAAAAGGCATGTTTAAGTCATAGCAAGTTGTGAAATACACTTTTATCATTTGGAGTGACCGGTTTGCAACCCACTCATATGTCCATAATCGAGCAATTCGTGTTAGCAAGTTTCTTTTTTTTTTTCTAAATGTTAAAGATGGTATCCGACAGTTTGAACCAAAATTGTGTTCCTCAAACAACCGAATATTTTATTGTTGTCTGAAAAGATCACGGGAAATGCTGTTGATGCCAATGACTCCTATGTGCAAGCATGCATGTAACACCCACTTGCCATTACAAACTGGGCTTTCTATTTGAGGCACCCTGCACGGTTAGCTTTTTTTTTTTTTTTTTTTTTTAAATATGAAAACCGTGTGACCGCTTGATTTCGAGATCGCGTTATATCACTATCCGGGTAATTTGCCATGACGTCGATAGCGCTTTTAAGCTATTTATACGATTTAAAATAATGAATATTTAAAGCGATTTATTTCACAATTTGTACTGTCTTACAATTGAGACTGTATTCAAAATCGTCTTTAATTAGTCTTAAGTATGATTTTCTAAGCAATCTTGTTCAATTTTGCCAAACCACGGGTAAGATATTATTACAAGTCCTTGATATGGTTAAACTGTCTGGTAGCACTTTTGTTTGTTAGTTTGTTTGTTTTCGTGCGTGCGTGCGTGCGTGCGTGCGTGTGCCTGTATTGCACTTTAGAATATGGCATTTACTTTGTTAGTAGGTGGGTGTCATGAATGCCATACAAATAGCTTTTGACTTTTGTACATTTACAAACAATTACGAAGTTTCAATATCAATTTAGTATGGACATCCTTATTTACTCTACCTTTTGTACATGTGCCATTAAATGATAACAATCAAAAGAACTAATTATGATTCTTAAGATCAAATAAAGTATGCATGGTAACGCAATATTTGACTTCATATCATGTCTACAATTTGGTTAACAATATTTACACATATTTGTCCTGTATACTCCGTTAAATGTGTATATCCCAGATAGTATAAGGCATTTACATCCGAAATGCGTATTAAAACAGCAACAAGAAATCTTATGACACACACGTTCACCCAGTGGCATCAATTAGTACATAACAGTATCATGATGTTATAGGTTATTTTTAACCAAGGTTATTATCAGCCAAGAGCAATCTCACTTGCTTATTAGACTTATCCTTAATGTATTATGAACCTAATGGAGATGGTAAGTTTTAGCACATTGCTTATTATTACTCCCTTATACAGATATGTCCAGGTATGCGTTTCAAAAGCTTTAGGTTTAAGGTCAAATAAATAAGTTATTTATATAAGATAAAATTGGTTGTGTTAATTTGTGTACTACAAATAGGTAGGGCTCTGACCTTTTTATTATTTTGATGAAGTCCTAGTAGAATTGAACTATTAATCTGCAGTTTTACTGTTGTTTTCTTGTTGTGTCTTTAACTGTGCCATTTATAGATTAATATTTTTTATGTTTTTACTGTCTGCAGTGTAAATTTAATTAAAAATAATTAAATAGATACATTTTCATACAACTTTGTGTCGTTTCCTTGTTTCGTTCTACAACGGTCGGAGATGACCTTCTGACCACAAATAAATTGTTATTTTATGACTGGCAGTAAATTCTCTGGATTAATTATCAGATAAATTAAAAGTTAATATTTAACTGTTATATAACACTTTTACAAATGCGGACTACTGACTGGATTTTTTCCAATAGTCCGTTCTGTTTTAACCAGCCTTTACTCCAGCAGTTTCGCTATTAGGGAATGAGCTCTAAAATGATATCATGATCGTATCTTGAACATTGTTTATTTCAAACTCGCTTATACTGTTCACCGATTTTCTTACAATGTTACTATGTTTTTTATCACAGACCAAGATGGCGGAAATCTTTACACATTACTTAGTCTTGCATAATTTCGTATAAAATATATGACGTTATTAAAAACATTCTAAATGATATTAAATTGACATATTGCCTTTAATTGTATGTGTTTGTGTGTGTTTGTTGCTGTTGTTTTTGTTATTTTTGTTTTTTGTTGTGTTTTAAAAAGAAGTTAAAAATTTTAACTGAAAAATGTACATATGAAGAAGCTTTTTTGTGTGTCTGAATATGTTCAATTTGATCATGGGAGCACCTTTCTAAGAATTTTGTGCAAAAAAAATACAGGAAATTAAACAAAAAAAATAAATATTTTACGCCATTATTTTAGCCTGAAAATCAAAATTATATGAAGATTTTTGTTATTTATTTTATCTTTTCGATAACATTTGTTTTAATTTCAATAACCGCACACAATAACTTGATTTTGTACTTGATGTAATGACATTGTACATCACAGACTGAAAGACACACCCACTTACCACATTCGTGAGTAAGTATCACCGTTTCCACTTTCGATAAAAACAATTACTTCTATCACAGGCTAAAACAGGCAATAACTACCTTAATGATAAAAATAAAGTCGTAAAGAAGATATCTATTGTTAGTTTACATTTTACTAGTAGATTATGTGAACAGTTTTGCATCTAACGATGTGGTATGAATATGATCGACAGCGTTATACGGAAAACGAAAAAAAACTTACAGCCTGCGATTGATGACAAATGTACGAGAAGCAAAGTGCGGTATATTGTGGAAATATAAAAAAGAGAACAGAACGAAACAAAATAAAACAGAACAACATTTATTTTTACATAAACATGTGATAGAACATTCATAAGAATACAATATATACAGAACAAACAGGTACAAGTTACAACAATGAATGATTGATCATCAGAAACTTTTAATACTTTAAATCTAAAATGTTCTCTATTTTTGGGTTATAAAGGTCTTAACGAACAGTGAATAAAATGTGTACAACGCAAAACAAATGTTTATATGAGTTTATTTTATAATAAGGTGCGGAAGGACATTTCATGACGATCACAAATATTTGCAACAAAGAGCAAATAAAGCTGAACAAAGTAAATCAACCTAACTATATTCTCTTCATAGCTCTGTTTAGGCGAAAATTTTATATTATCTTACAGCTTTGGCTGACAAATTATTCGCCAAATGGGAGAAGGAGCAGGTCATTCCTACTCGGGTGAACGGAGACAGATTTCGGATGGTGGGGGACTTGAAGGGACTGTATAATACACTCCGACAGCATCCCGCCCTTATGGACCGCCGGCTAGTGGTCGGCGGAAGAATCCCACCAGCACCACTGCCGATAACTTTCGATATAGATTCCAGGTCTTGATGTAAGTGTAAGTATATATCCTATTAACCCATTTAAAATACACAGTGTATTAGAATACCTGTACCCTCTTCTAAACACCGGCTACCTCTTACTGAAAATACATGGACTTTATCCCTAGGTCAGCTTATCATAGGAATAGTTCTTTTTAAACTGAATCAATTGCCTAATTTAAAATTCAAATTTAGGAAATATTTTCCGCGGAACACAACAATATAATAGTAGTCCACGTATGCACGGATTTTGTCATTTCTTTCACAAAATATTCTAAACGAAATTGAACAACTTCTAATGTACTTTAAATTAATATTTGTCATAGTTTATCAATACATTAGACTCTTTAAAGAACCTGGAATACGTAACAATGGTTAGAGTATGTGTTCATCTGGACTGTACTAAACATGTGATTATGCAAAATTATCATATGTTCCGCCTTCGTCCAATGTCGAAACAAAAACAGCCGCTTTTCGGTTTCTGGTACAGATACCCTCTCTTTACAAACAATCCGGCGCACCAAAAGTTGGGCGTGTTATGCAATGGACATAATCCAACACATTTTGTAAAAATTATATGCTACAAAGAATATAAATAATCACAAAATGCATGCACGTTTCATGCTACATTTTCGTTTTGGCATTATTATTCTATTATAAGCATGTCAATGTCTAGGTTTAGGAGAAGCAGTGTGTGTAGCCATAGCCAAGCACCATTTGCTGGTGGTAAGATTTCGTTCGCTGTTGTTCTTGTATTGTTTTAGATTTTTAACCATACCATCATGCATTTAGGAAATATCTTTTTTGATATGTATATAGATGTATTTATGTATGTATTTGTTGAATATTGAAGTATAAGTGGGTTGCAGTTTCTCTTTAAATGACAAATGCCCGGTAAAATTTACTTTTGACACTATATAAAGGGGAATACAAAACCAAATTGAAAAACAATTAGGGGGGATTTAAATTAAATAATAGTCAATTTTACAGCATTCTTCTGGTCATATTTGTTATCTGTAATACCTATATTATTTTATACTTTCTGTGCAATACAGGAGATGTTATATTTAAAAAAATGTAAATTAGTTAAAAATCCCCTTCGTTTGACTTGCAGAAGCGTTCTTCTACGTTTGACGTGGGGAATAGCCCAGCCTGTTTGTCCATACCGGATCCAATGGGAACGTCTTATTCTGGCTAAAGACAAAAACAATACCGAGGTGGAAGTCTTCCAACCTACCGACCACTCAAATAGGTGAACATTTATTTTTATTTTCAGTTGTATCGAAGCAGAACACACAACACTGAAAAGTGAACATCTTTTTCGCTTTTCCGTTTTCTCAAAACAGACCACACCAAATAAATAGGAGAACACCTTTTTGGTTTTCCGTTTTGTCGACAAAGAATAAATGAGTTCAAAATGGTGAACATCTTTTTTACTTTTTGAGTTTTCAAAACAAAACACATCCTTCGTTTGACAGTGACACAAATCTAATGTTGTTCAGATGAAAACAGATTTACTCGAATAAAACATTTTGCCATTGCTTTGTACAATATATAAATAGACAATAAATTTCGGTTTCTGACCACTAAGTTGCCTTTCGTCTATGTAATTCGTCTTCTGAATAATCATTATATTATCAGTTACTGCTTCACCCTAGAAACTGCCGACCTAAGAGTTTAAGACTATTCCTGTTTCTATGCGACAAGAAGAATCTCTGCATAATTGTAATGGACTGGTTTATCAAACATGAAAATTATGTACGGCAGTTTAACTCACAGGTTCCGTTATCTCAAAATGTTACTGCTTTACCAAGGAAGTGAATACCACAGTGCCGCGCTTTCAATTGTTCATCACCGTTCTTAGTCGTTCTTTGACCTTTTATGAACCTGTAATAAGCAACATCCCGTATCGTTTTAATTATGGAATGCTCCCTTGTTCACCTCTTTTGAACAATCGTAAACTTATGTCGATCGGAACACAATCCATTCCTAACTGATTTCACCTAATTAGTAAGCGGAATAATTATCAGTCATATTAGGAGGTGCGAGGTGAACAAGTCTGCTTTATAACAGGCCTTTAGTGCTATGTACTGCAGTGAATACATTGTGAATACTGCCGTAACGCTAGCGCTAATACAGATTACCTTACGGAAGTTCAACTATACCCAGCTCTACAAAAAAGTAGTATTTCGATAGAAAGTGAAACGACAGACAGAGTTACACAGTTAACTCCCGTAGCAGACTCATCAAATCCATCCATCCATAACGATTTATATTACTCAAGCCGCTTATTATTCCTCTTGCGAGGGATGAGGCATGTCTGTCCCGTCGAGAACGCATTTCCTTCCTCCAGGCATGGCGGTCTTGTGGACCGACAATGCCCAAATCCTAACACTCACGGTCCCTTTAACTCATCCAAACACAGCTTAGGAGCTTAATGTCCAGTGACCTTCAGTGTACAGATCTGTGATATCCACCTTTTACTTCGCTCAACATGGTCAAAGTCAATTCAGCCTCCTTGTCTGGAGAATACAGGTGATATTTCTGATGTTAAAACGGGGAATGAAAAAGACTCAAATGGGACACTCGCTTCTGGATTGACAAGGCAGATCCATCTTATCAAATCGTTCACGTTGCGTGCTAGTTTTCTAAGAGTGCTTGTTAACACTGCCAAAGTCTCAGAGGAATACAGCAACGCCGTTCTTATGTTGGTTAAGATGATCTCTGATTGTGATTTGTCAAGCTTGGAAGGACGCTCCGTGAATTTAGTCCAGACGTGCAGCGTGCTGTTGCTGACAGTTCACAGCCACCTCCAGACAATAGTCTGTCACCATGGTAACAGAACTTAACGTCAAGCCTCTCCTCAACAACATTTACTTCAAGTCACTAGCCTACAATCAATTGGTCGAGCAAGTTCATTTCAGTGTGTGAACTTGTAGCCTTGTATCAGGTTTAAGAGGACAGAGCTCGCTACATTCCTAGTGTACCCAACTATGAGTAGCTATGTAGAAAATGGAGTTCCTTCTTGTGCCTTTTCGACAGACCAAACATGGATACTTTCCTGAACTTTTCAGTGATGGCAGGTTCAGGCTAAAACTCATTGCCTTAGTTTTACTCGTGTTGACCTCGAGATCTTTCTCCTTCCCCTTAGTCCACTCCTTCACTCAGTGACTCAAAGAAGGTGTGCAACAACTGCTAAATCATACATACTAAGCATACATGAGCTCCTTTGGGCAGCTTGTACGTAATTGGATTTAAAGCGCTTCCAGAACAACAATAAACAGCAATAAACTCAAAACAGATCCTTGATAAATACCAAAACAGACATCAAACTCACCACTGTAGCCATTACTAATACGAACACCATTCTTACATTTGAGTACAGTCTTGGCGATGCCATTCTCTAACACCTAACTTACGCACCGCCCACCAGATGACTTTCCTTTCTACTATTAAATCCAAAAATAGGGTTTGTTAGCTGCGATGTGATTTCTTGCATTTGTCAAAGGAATGAATATTACATCGGTGGTTCCTTTGCCTGGCATATACACAAACTGCATTTCAACACTCTTTACTTGTTGTCTTACCAGCTGGTTCATAACTCGCTTAAGAACTTGCATGACTTTGAGCTTTAGGCCTCTATAGATATATTTTTCGATTGCATCGCCCTTGCCTTTGTATAGACAGACTAGGTAGCTTTCTTCCCATTCTGTTCGTTTTTCGTATAACCGCTACACCTGTTCTGCCAGAAGGCCTTATCTTCTCTGTCACTACCTGATGCATGCAGATTTAACCGCCGCCATCTTTCCGATTTAGTCATCCTGTGGTTGGGATATTGGTAGCCCTTAACAGGAGGCTCATATTGTATGGTCATTTTAATTCCAACATTTTGAATTCCACATAAAACAGGCTCTCATATGACTGATTCCTCCTCCTCACTTTCTTTGCTTCCTCAACAAATGAATGTTCGCCCTCACCACTCATGACTTGTTTATTACATCTTGATTGTCACGGCGCATCTGTTTGGCCAACATTAAGCTTCCTGGGTTTGGGTTGAAATTTTGAAAAAGCCCTCTTCATCTTCCTTATATTTGGCATGATAATCAGTCTTTTTGGCAATTCTGCCTTCCAGACTTTAAAACGCCGCCTCTTTTCCCGCAGCGTTTCTTCCAAAGTGACCTTCCACCACCAGTCTCCTTTCGCTAATGGTGCCTGGTTGAAAGACCACAAACCTCAGTTGCAACCTAATGGAGACCATCTTTCATTGCTTTGTATAGTTCCTCAGCATTATCGGTATTAGTTCGTCCAGACTTTGAGGCAAAATCAGCTTTTAACTCATCTTTTAAGACGGAAAGTTTCCACAGCCTTATGCGTGAAGTGAACTTGCGCTTAGACCTGTGCGCTGGTTTATCCTTGAAATCACAGAGTTGGTGTTGTAAGGCACATTTATACATGTTTTCTAAAAGTACGACGGTACAGCTTCTAGTCAATCTCTGTGAAGCTATCTCCAGATTGATGCTTCTTGACTTCTCAACTGCAAATTCAAGCACCCGGGATTGTGCTGACCTATGGCGTGGCCACCATGCTAGTCATCGAGGCCGTCCGGATTGCTACCTATGTGTCCATTTCAGTCTCTGTGTCAGATTTTGCTACCAGGCTCTGCAGCTGCCCATAGAAGCTGTCCTTCTCTTCTTCACTGAGGCCAGCCTGTGGTACATAGATGTTCACAGCGGCACATACCGTCTTACCCACAACTTATCTGTTCCATCAGAATCATATCTGACAATCGCTTTACCTCAAACACCTTATCCGCCTATCTCTATGCAGGCATAACTCCTACACCACTATGCTTACCAGACCAGAGGAACATTGTAGTGGGTTTCTTTCCGGTAATTTTCCTGGAACCTTACTTCCTAATCTTATCTTCTGTGGACAAATGAAATTTCCATGCGCGACATAGTTTCTGCAATTTTGTTTGCTTTGCCTCGCATGG
This sequence comes from Sinonovacula constricta, assembly GCA_007844125.1. Lineage (NCBI taxonomy): Eukaryota > Metazoa > Mollusca > Bivalvia > Cardiida > Solecurtidae > Sinonovacula > Sinonovacula constricta. The sequence continues at coordinate 50,055,800 of CM017556.1, read as the reverse complement.
TGCCATTAGGGAATGGTTCTAGGCATTTATTGGATTTGCTATATTGGCCGGACCTAGCAGATCCACGCGCCCCGAGGTCCACCAAGCCCAAGTCATTACCTGCTTCTCTGCTGTTGCTAGCACTGCCTGGACGAATACTTTTCTTGACTAGACATATATTTTAACGGTCGAGTGCTTTTTCTTGTCTCTCTTGAACCCTTATTACAGTCCAAGGACACCGCCATTTCCATCTAACTAGGAATGAAGTTGTTCGGAGAGACCGTTTGACCACTGCTGGTACACAACTGCATCGTTAGCTGTAGGACTCGCTGCATCAACTACTGTCACCCTTGTTGTGACAAACTATTAAGTACAATACCAGTCGCCACTTAACTGTCTAGGGTTCTGTTCACAGTCATCAGGGTGTGTCCACACGCTGGTTGGCCTAGCATGCCGCAGGTCTAGGGGCAGATCTCATCTGAGTCCATTAACGGTCTGCCTGAAGCCGTAATTCACAAGGTACCATTTGTTATGTGTTAGTACGAGGAAGTACTTAAAGTACTTTGTAGGGCTTGATCGTACAGAGGATACATACTGACTTACAGACTCGGCTCCCTTTTTCAATATTACTAACAAGCGAGCGGTGAAAGCCACACAGACACTTCGCATGACACAGTAGACACATTATACGATCCATTAAAACACATTGACATGGAAAACAATTTTAACATACCGGGCTTGTTGAAACTAGTCGTGTTTATTGTGACAAATGAATTTATGTTGCGTGGAAAAGTATCTATCTTTTCTATCGCCCGCAGATACCAGTGGTTTTACACCGTCTCATGTGACTTCGATAGATTAGCAGAAGAAAATGCTCATTGTCCAGTTTGCTGCAGGGCTATAAACCATCGAAGGTAACCAGCATGTTTTCTCGATCGTTATATTAAACAGCTTTACAAAAAGAAAATGCACCGACAGCAGCAACAGCAGCAGAGAAAAATGTGCATTTTCAATATTTTTTTCAATTTCTTTATGTCTTTTTAAAACTGAATGTTGCATTTCAAATATCACGTATAAAATGCTATACCATCAAATGTGTTTCATCTTGATAGGATTGGTTACTAATATTAGAAATATTAATCATAGTACAACTCGTAGTATGTTGGTTCGAGTTCACTTGTCATATGAGAAAATATATCAAGATTATACCCATTTTGGTACCTGGTTTATCAGAATTTGCAACTTTTGCTCCATTGTATCTATATTTCACTAATTTGCACTAAAGATGTAGCACATACAATTTTATTGATCAGCGTTTTTGTATGAAAGGCTATTAGGAAAACAATTTACTTAACATTTGCCGTTTTATGTTTGCAGGTATACGTCACAGTGTGTGCCACGCAAGACATACGTCATGGCTCTAGTGAGGCCCTTGTTCTCTGAGATGGTGTTTGACTGGGATTATATCCAGGTTGACACTAGCTGCAATTGTGCCGCCGCCCCGAAACAACACTGACGTCAGTGTACGCACGTCAGAAGACACTTAACATCTTAGTCTGCTAAGCACGGATTGGAAAGACTTAGGCAAATAGTATAGTTCCAGATCCGACTGCTACCTCTGCTAACTGTCTGATCAGGATCTTCACTATCTGATATGTCTCCATTTCATGTTTGGCTTTGGTTCGCAAGTACGATATAGTTAAAGTGTTGGCCGGTGGTAAGTTGTGTTAAATTCATGTACGCTTAACATCGTAAATTATTGTTACAATGAATAGAAAGTTCAAATGAAAATAATAATTTATTTAAGAATAGGTTATCAAAACAGCATGTAAGAATATTCATTTTTGTTGTAATGAAGTCATTTTAAATCAAACCGAAACTATCTAATACTATTTCAAATAGGAGAATTATTAATTCAACGTTGCAAACGCATAAAAATGGATTGTGTGTTATAGAAAACTTGGAAACACATTTTAAACATTTTGTCCATGAATGTATTTGAATATGTGTTCCTTCAAATGGGTTTTGGTGTTTTTTACGTTTTGAATAATAAAACAAGTTTAGAACGGCTAACAGCTGTAAATGTAAATTTGATTTTACCATTATCTATCTTTTGATATTATCGCAATATATTTTACTAGAACGAATGTGAATGTGAAAAGTTTATTTGTTTGTTTTTAAACGACTTTTTCTGTAATTATAACTGTTTTGTGAAGCATTTAAATAGAAATTACTTAAGTCGCCAAAGATCCTTTGTAACACCGAATGTGTAATTCTGACCTGGATGTTATGATTTACACTTGGTGTAACTACCTACAGAGCACAGATATCCAAATTTATCAATGAAAGATAGTTCTCTGGAAAAAAAACCCCACAACTTTCCAGTAATTATTAACGAACATTCTCTTCGCTAGCCTCCTGGCAAGCGATTACAGTAAAAGTACTATATGGTTTTCTAAGTTTCTTACTTAGGTCAAAATGTGTGCTAATTCATATATAGACGCAAACAAAGGAGTATTGATCAGCATCACAGGTTACCCTCGAGGTTCTGTTCAACAATGGAACAATTCGACCAGGAAACAACATAACATTGTTGTTTATTTATGCAATTTAAATTACATACATAAATATTTGGAACATTATTAACCATTTCAAGTGGCATGTAGAGATGTAGCCATCATTTTAAACTACAGTCTTATTTAATTAAGCTATTCATTAAAGTTGAATAATAACCGAATTTCAAAGCATGAAGGCCCGCACTTAACTTGTTTATTGAATAACATGGCGCCATCCAATCTCCAAACGTCCAAAAATTTAAAGTATATCACAATAACAGTTTTCTTTCTGTTGTTTGTGTACTTGATTGAAAAACTGATGAAAAAATAAATTGCAGAATTAGGAGCTGCTTCTTAAGAATGGATAGGTCACGGAAACCTGTCGAACAGCTAAAGTGACTACCAGTTATATTTTATGAATGGATTTGTGTCCAAATTTAATACTGTAACGACATATAAGCGCTTCAAACCAGGCTCGCTGCTGTGTTAACTCTTCAGCGATGTGGTTGGTCTTCCAAGGTTGCGCGGTTACTGTGGCTGGTGTACAGATGGATGACCGTTGGAGGGCTCCGTCTGGCGTTTCTTTGGTGAAAGCAGTGGGATAGTAAACTGCCGGAATGGAGCTACTTGCCCACGGAACTTTCCCTGCCAAGTCTCCGGACGAGACATATAGGACGGTATAATAATGTAAGGGCCACAAGGGTGATACATAAGCACGTCAAACCAGCCTCGCTACTGGGTTAACAATTTAGCGACGCGGTTTAAGTGCCTTCCAAAGTTGCGCGGTGAAGCAGAGATTACTGTGGCTGGTGTACGGATGAGTGACCATTGGAGTGCGCGGGCCTGCGATATAATACCGCATGCGTATATGTACATTTTTTGACACTAGATATAAAGGTTTTGTCCGTGTGACACTATTGTACTGCATTTTAAATAGCACTTTATATCAGTGCTTATCATTTACGTATCATATACATGTTTGACTCACATCCCTGCAAATACTAATAAAATAATATGCCCAACATGAATTTATGCAGGAGCGGGTCTAGTATTTTTTCCCGGGGTTGTGTATTTCCTTTCCTAAAAAAGATTGGTTTGCGGATAAAGCATTTTATCGACCCACTACATGACTTCTGCATATTCTACCCCAACTGCCATTTATAATATAGGCACGACACAAAATGACCCTTAAAAGTCGTAAATGGCTCGTTCAATTTAATTCAGTACACAATGCTGCATGGGGACCCCTCAGCCATAGAAAATGTTGAAATCTGGAATGCTGGATATGCATTTTCATGAGAAACGGTTGATACTTTACCATTTAAACTTGTATATTTACATTATGCTCCGTTTGTAGTGTGCGTCGGATGTGCACACCCCGACTGAATCCACTATTGATATAAGCCTTCATAAGGAAAAGCAGTAGGTCACATGAAAACTATGTTGTTGTTATTTGTGTGTAATAAGTATGTAATAAATCTCACATGTACACACGTAATAATCGACTGGTTAAGGATGCGGACAGATATACAAATGTGGAATTGTCTTTGTTAGGATTGAACATTAACTGTGATCAAAGAATTTACTATGATTTAATAAATAAATTATATCTTTGTTATATTTCTTTGCAGTTGATTTTGTTCTTAAAACATACTGTCTACGAAATCTTTGTCGCGATGTTTAGTGAAGTTTTGACGATGTGTGCACAATCTGTTATATTTCGGTCCAAGTTTTAATAAACGCTTTGCTTGGTCCATGTGCCGAAACGCCATATGTATAGTTTAGAGAAAATATCCATATTAGAAAAGGCTTAGATATACTGTGTTTGTTTAATTACTTATAGTTGTATTTCGTCGGGTTCGACATCTAATAAAGCCTTCGCGATATCGGAACTGTTCTGTTTGTCACATCATTTATTAAATGCATTTCTTTACTTTTCCAAAATATGTAAATGACGATCGATGGTAAAACGGATATAAAAACATAAACTTTATATTCCAATGCGAGGGGAAATATGTGTTTGCCTATGTCGCCATATGTTTCGGAAGTATTCGAGCCAGTTTTTAACAATAAAGATATATAAGTAAAGGTTTGTGTCTTCGCATTTTCAGTCTTTCAGAGTCAATTTAATAAAACCATTAACAATTATTAACCTTTTGTCCAGATTCACTTCAGAACGCATCTCCGACAATTTAGAAACATTTTTTTCCGGAGGAGCATGACGGACCCCGCCTCTCCAATTATATATGTTATATTCAATGTTCGTCCCCCACCCCAGAGCTGAAACGTTCTGGATCCGGATCTTATTATTATTATTGTTTTTATTATTTTATTAGAAGTAGCAGCAGCAGCAGCAGCAGCAGAAGTAGTAGTAGTAGTAGTAGAAGTAGTAATAGAAGTAGTAGTTGTAGTAGAAGTAATAGTAGTAGCAGTAGTAGTAGTAGTAGTAGTAGTAATAGTATTTATTCGCATGCTCTTTCTTGTCTTTCTCTTTCTTTCTCTTTCTCTCTATCTGTATATATATAATAATTATTATTATACATATACAAACAGTATTCGCATTTTAAATGAAGCTACAGTCAATCGTTCTCCGAAGAAAACGTCAAGTTGTTTATTCTCTCAATTTCTCTTCCCTAAAGCAATGTTTCTAAAAATAAATAATTATGAAAGGTTTATGTAATGCAGTAGCAATTTACAGCAATAATACGATTTCTCTGACCTTTTAGCTCAAGGTTCATTTACTCCCTCTTTCTGTCTTGGAACTTTGAACTTCTGTATATAAAAAGCGAAGAAATATTCAAAAGCAACCAGAAACATAATGAAAAATGGAAATAAACACGATACAAAAAGGTACAAGGTATAATATACACTACTATTTATCCTTATGAACACGCATGCAGAATGGAACTAGTAAAAACAATGAAGCGAATTCGTTTATTATGTTAAATTTACATCAAACAGGCGCGTAGAAGCTTTTGAAAATGTAGAAGAGGAAAGCGTTCGGGTAGAGTTCGAAAAATGATCTAAGTTTTTCTGCACTTTGTATTGTTGTAAAAAAAGAAGAACACAACGGTATGGCTAATTATTTTGATGTTTGTCGATAAGATCACTCGATTTAGGAATATATTTTGAGTTGCCACCAAATATCGAATATTCTCAATTAAGAAAGAGATCCAAGTAATGACATATTTTATGGGCTTATATGTGCGGACAATTTTTGCAGAATCTGACTATAGAAATTGATATATTGACAGTTGCAATTAAGGGATTGGGATTGGGATTAGCCGGCATTTTTGCCGATACTGCGCAGCGACATTTCTATCATTATAGCACATGGGCACTTATGAGGTGCCCAGGGACTGAGCCCGGCCGGTCCATTGTACTGACACCGACGAGTCAGGCGTAATGCTGTCCCCTTAGTCCCGAGCGTTAGGAGGGAAGCCACTACTACCAACTTTAAAGTCTTTGGTTAGACCCGGCCGGGGTTCGAACCCACGACCTCCCGATCCGCAAGCCGACGCTCTACCACCTGAGCTATTGCGGCCGGTTTTGCAATTAAGTAACCAGTTAGGACTAACGAATTGTCATCTGATTACCAAGCAGGCAAACTCCTCATGGGCAAGCAGACTCTACAAGTTCCAAAACCTGTTGTTGTTTTTTTTTCTTGACGTCGCTCGACAGAGGAGAGCCTCTTACGGAAAAACACATCTAATGGAATCATTAATGCAGCATGCAATTATAGTCATTCGCAAATGTTTGTCGATGTCTTTTGTTTTCAAGTAAAAAATCAAGTACGCCAAATTTGACACTGCAGCGTGCGATAACATAAAGATGTAGCCGAGAACAAGGACTAACGCAAATTAGAAGGTATTTATCTTCATGTTACAAGCGCATGCTCTCTAAGGCGCCTTTGATGTCGCACACCCGTGATTTTTCTTATGTTGTACTTTGAATCTGTACACAGAGACCTTTACATTTGTAGATGTTATTCTTTAATCAAGTTTTATGTCAATTCGATAAATACTGGCCGAATTCATTGATTGAAATAAAAACTGACGATTTAGGGCAGTTTGGTGGAAGAAACGGCTGCCAATGCCTGTGTTTGCAATAATAAAGAGGTTTATCAACCTTTATTCAAGATATTTACAGCCATATTATTCGAAACGTGTAAAAAGGGTATTGTCCGGTAGTGTATCCGGTATTGTACGGTAGTGCCCGGTAGTGTCCGATATTGTACAGTATTATCCGGTAGTGTCCGGTGTTGTACGGTAGTGTCCGGTATTGTACGGTAGTGTCCGGTAGTGGTGCCGTGTCGGCGTTCTAGTAGCCAATCTTATTTAAGTTACCATAACAAACAAAATGGTACCTTGCGGCCCCATCTGTTCATAAACATATACCATGCCGTCTCGTGAATAAAAAAACGCTAAGCTCAAATACAATAATTGATTACAGTCTTTAACTGAGCTAAAGTTTTACTGAGGATTTTATCGCATTTTAAACCTTATTAAGGCCTCCTCACATAATCCTTTTTACGTAAAATAACTTTCTTTTGACGGACATTTTTTTCTGGATTGTGCATTATAATAACCGACCTTGGGTTATTTTTATTTAAGAACAAATGCAAAGCTCAACGGCATAACGCAAGGACGGGTGAGCGGGCCGGTGATGGGGAATATTTCATTAAACCTATTTTCCGCCAAAAACGAGTAGTCGTTCACTAAATGTGATTGTACCATTTGTTTAAACAGACAAGTGTTCATCTACGTTTGTGTTATTTTACGTCCGTCGAAATTTAACCATTAGTTAATTACAAAAGTAATCAAATTGTTATGTTGTGGAAGAGGAATTCTCTTTGGTGGATGTAAAGACGATTTTTACAGTTTGATCTCCTTCAAGAATTGATTTTTTATTGTTTAATATTGAAGTTTTTAGTATGATGAGTTCAAATAAAAAAAGAAAAAGTGTGGTTACTAACTTACATAACACAAAGCAAGAATTATATAACCAGAAAATGAGAAAATAATGTAAATAGATATAATTTGGTGATAATCTGGAAAAAAAACGTGTTAAAAATATGTCGGCTGGCTTGGCCGGGTCGCGGTTCGAGCCAGGAATAAATGTTAAAATTACAGAAGACTTTGTTCCTGCCTTCATCCCCGACATCTTCACCAATCCATTTCTACGCTACAATAAATTTAAAAATGAAAATGCGTTTTTTCAGACTTTTCTGTCAAGAAATAACTCATTTAGTGACCTTAGGTTGGTGCTCTCCCCTGAAAAATTAGTCTAACAGCAGTTACAGTATACAATAATTTTATTATATTACTGATATTTTATAACAATAATCAACAGCTAAATTTGAAAACAAATTTATACAGAAACAACAACAAAAGAAAAAAGACAAAGAAATGGTTGATGACAATATAAAAATATAGAACCAAAACCTGTCGACAAAACGTCAATGTGGTTGTCATTATTTCTAAGAAATTAAAGACGATTCCAGCATTTTATTTCTTTTCATAAACTTTTATTCAGTTTTATATATTTTATAGAATGGAAGTTTACTGAATTCAAATATGGAAAGAAAAAAAGGGTGTTTACTTCCTCGTTTTTTTTTTCTAACCAGTACTCTGACTATAGTATCCCTATCTTTTGTGCATATTTCAAGCACTTTTTCATGTTTAAAATAATATCTGAATACACAATAAAAGTATGACTAAAATATTTTCTAAAGAAATTCTTTTAATGTGTTGCATACAATCGATTAACCAACGAAACATGACCAGATATCATGTACACTGTATAGCAAAAAAATATATGCGATTTCCAAAACAAACAAAAACAACACAACGATATTGTCTTTATTATTTGATTTTTACTAATATCAATGATACTTACGTTTTAGTTTGTTGTTGTATTGTTTGTTTTTCTGGGTGCTTTTTGTGTCTTTTTCTTTTTTTTTCTTTGTTGTTTGTTTGTTTGTTTGTAAAAAGGGTACAACTGGAGCATATGCTCGCAAATAATTTGGCTAAATCAACCAATAAATAGTTGTGTACAAAATCAAAATTATAAAACACACGTTTCATTCTTAATCTAGTATAGCGATGCAGAAATTATTGTCAAAGTGAAAAAGTAGGATGCTGCCCCCCCCCCCCCCCTTCACACACACACACCACCACCACCAACAACAACAACAACCAGGTTTTTGAGTATAGTTGGGAAAACACTTACATGTAGGCTTTTAAGTCATGTTTACTGCTTAAGTCGAAGTTAGGGTCCCTTACTTTGTATATATATCTAATATTTACTTCGACAATGTTGAATGGATCTTGAGTGATACCCTCCCCACCCAAACCATCCCACCCCCACCACCACCAAAAAGAATCTGGATCCGCCCCTGGACGCGACGCTTTTCATTTTTTCAACCTAAAGACAATACACTCTTTTTAATGGCAGCATGTTCACATCCCATAATCTAATGACAAGAGTTAATCTTTACATTTAGTCAGATAACTGCAAAAACATATACAGAGAAAAACAAAAAAAATATCCGCGTGAGCGTCTGTGTTTAGTGGATGGACCTTATTTAATTACCAAACTTCTTTACCAAGCGTACTAAAGCTTAAAACACAACAATCGAAAGGGTTTTATAACGAAAAATCAAAACACCGTTAGCTAATGGAGCGGGCGTTAATTAACATTGATACATTACATAAACAAAATACCCAAAAAAAATGTATTTTGGGAATGTTTTCGTAATATACAAGTATCAAAACAGGCTACTCAGTATCACCCCTTACCGATTATATTTGGAATGAACGAGAGTACGCCATCACTCCATTATTATTGACGTCATTAGAGCCTAATTTTGAAACAGTAATCTCACTCCCTCGCACTTTCAAGCATGAATTTTGTTCCATAAATCAGTTTATCCGGCTTCAACAATACATGTAGTTCGTACAACATCTGCACCTTTAACTTCCATTTCAACAAAGAAGTAGTCGAAATTTCCAACACCATTTTAAAGAATAGAAAAAATGTACCGTTTTCTCGTGTCGGTCAAAAGCAACGGCAGTTTGTTTGTTGGTGTTTTTATTTTGATGTTTGTTGTTGTTTGTTGATTTTAAACTGGTACCCTTCTAGTTCTAACTTACCAACCCCTTACGTGCTTATTTGGTATATTAGATAACAGGTCTATTAAAATATTACATAATTATAGATATGCCACGACTTTTTGTGGCTAAATATTATTGACATTCCGTTGCGGTCACACGCACTTAGGCTATTCTTTCTATACTAACAAGCAACAATGTAACGAGTTTTAATAAAATGGTGTATTGTGTGAATTTGATACTAATTTGATACTGTAAACTATGCATGCAAGTTCTGTAAATATATGGTATTAACCATTGGTTGGTGCAGTTCACAGTCACTCATCAACTGTGATATTCTTTCGCGAAGCCAAGGAAGAAGGACTTTACGTTTGTTTTGTTGTTGCCGTTGTAGGTGTTTCGTTTCTTGTGTGTTGTTTCTCTGTGTGTGAGTGCGTGTGTGTGTGTGTGTGTGTGTGTGTGTGTGTGTGTGTGTGTGTGCGATCGTGCGTGCGTGCGTGTGTGCGTGCGTGCGTGCATACGTGCGTGCGTGCGCGTGTGTGTGTGTGTGTGCGTGTGAGTGTTTTGTGTTGTTCTTTTTGTTTAGTTCCAACAGCCAAAACAAAATCTCCCAATCTCATCTCCCGCACACACATCAGTTTCTTTATTATATAAATATTTCGCTATATTATGGTTCAGCAAAGCTGTACTATTTAAAAAAATGAAAAAAATGACAAGCAAATTTGATCCTCCATGCTCAAGTACCGTCGGAGATGAAAAGTTAATATGCTTAATATGCAGATACCAATAACAATCTGTATACAAATAAAACATTTTCTCGTATTGAATTTTACATGTAAATATAAAAAATATTAAACTTAATAGTTTGCAGTTGACAATGCATTTCATTAACATTATAGGTTTAAAATGTTACTTGTTTGTTCGCTAGCTAAGTGGTCCACGCTCATTTAGTCAGTGTTCAATTGCAAAATCAATATCTAAGAAAAAAGAACTTAATCGACAGTTAATTTTAACCAGTTCTTAAAATGTCGTATCCTATCAACACGCACCCTTATTATAAATACCTGTTCATGCTGGTGTTTTGAAGTTTTAAAGTTGAAAATATCCATGAAATATTTTGCTTAATGTCAGTCATTACTCCGAAATTCTTACGCGAAACCAATGATTCCCCACCCCGCTGAGCAAAACGTTTATTTTTATTTTAACTATGATATCTATTTTCGAAACATTTTATAAGGAAACATAGAACACGATCATTCCATAAGTATGCTACATAAGGGCTTTTTATACGGGAAACAGTGTGTATATTTAAAATATCGAGTGCGTTGTACACAAACTCCGCCCGGGAACGCATTTCATTTAATTTTATGTGATTTAAACTTTTTATTTATTGGCATTTAAAGTAGAACTGAACAACACGTAGTATTGTGGGTTAATATTATTTTCGTATATATCAAAATAAGATGGTTTAAAATAAGCAAAATATCTACAATTTCTCATATTTTCTGTGGTGTAAAGAAAACGGTACTAGCTTTTATATCGCCCTTTGTGTAATAAAGCGATACCAGATCTTATTTTTCCTATGGTGTAATAAAGCGATATCGGATCTTATATTTCCTATTGTGCATTAAAGCTATATTAGATCTTATATTACCTATTGTGCAATAAAGCGATACCGGATCTTATATTTCCTATTGTGCATTAAAGCTATATTAGATCTTATATTAACTATTGTGCAATAAAGCGATACCGGATCTTCTATTTCCTATGATGTAATAAAGCTATACTGGGTCTTATATTTCCTACGATGTAATAAAGTTATACTGGGTCTTATATTTCCAATGATGTAATAAAACGATACCGGATCTTATGGTTCCTATGATGTAATAAAGTTATACTGGGTCTTATATTTCCTATGATGTAATAAAGCTATACTGGGTCTTATATTTCCTATGATGTAATAAAACGATACCGGATCTTATGGTTCCTATGATGTAATAAAGCTATACTGGATCTTATATTTCCTATGATAGAATAAAGCGATATTAGATCTTATATTATCTATTGTGCAATAAAGCGATATCTGATCTTATATTTCCTATGGTGTGATAAAGCTATATTGGATCTTATATTTCCTATGGTGTAATAAAGCTATATTGGATCATATATTTCCTATGGTGTAATAAAGCGATACTGGGTCTTATATTTTCTATGATGTAATAAAACGATATCCGATCTTATATTTCCAATTGTGTAATTAAGCGTCACCGGATCCTAGGGCCTATCTTAGCTACTATGTAATTATGCATTACCTGATCTTATATTTCCTATGATGCAAAAACGCGATACCTGATCTCATGTTTCCTATGATGTAATAAAGCAATATGGACTCTTGTATTTCCCACTGTATCATACAGTTGCAATAGTTGTATTGTGTCCAATTATAAAATGTATTCTTTGGCAATTTGCGCACTTACCTTTGATTTTTTAGCGCAGGCAGGCGCTCTCCAACGGTCACTCAGTCATACACCAGTCACAGTAACCGTTTCTTAACCACGCAAACTGCATAAACCACGTCGCTAAAAAGTTAACCCACCATCCATCGAGGATGGTTGGAAGTGCTAATATGTCTACCACTGAGGTCGTTAAACTTTCAATATTGCAAAGTCATAAATGTAAGTTACCTTATGTTACTGACCGAAGCAGAAAGGTGACTGAAAAATGTGACCGGTGACCTCGCATTTATATTCCAGACGCTTTTTGTGCCAAACGACTTTTACAGTTAATTGATGTTTTCGCCTAATGCAAAACTAATTGACTCCCACTTGAACGCATACTACTCACACTGTTTTATCAATATCACAACCACTCCCACGAAACGTGAGAACGAGAACAATATGTGCGAGACAGGCTATTTTATCCATAACCTTATGTAACAGTCATAAAATACTCGTGTCATGATGATGATAGGATTTCATTTTCATTTTCATGTTCATTGGTGGCGGTGGTGTCAGAACTTTTGTTATATTTTAGTACGCATACAGACATGTACTAATCTGATTCTCAAGAGAGAATAAAGGGAGGAAGAGAGAGAGAAAAAAAGAGAGGCAGAGGGGTATTGATGAGAAAGAGAGAGAAGTGAAACGTGAGAGAATGGGCGGAAAAGAGAGACAATGGGAAAGGAAGGGAGAAAGAGAGAGGGATCAAGGGATAGAGGGGCCTCGCCACTACCGTGATTTGAAACCATGATGCGAATGGCTGGTGGTATGTTAGGCTGGTGGTTCGAGAAAGAGTGACAGAAAAAAGGACTAGCAAAATAGAGAGGTAAATGAAGAGAGACAGCCGGAGAGGGGACATGATAAGGGAAAAGGAGAGAGGGGAAATAGAGAGTAAAGGAGACAGAGAGATGAGGAGAAAGTGAGAAAAATGAGAGAGAAAGAGAGCACAAATCATCTTTATAAAACAGGTGTTTCGGTCGCTAAATGGTATGTAAGAGCTTAGGCCAAAAGCAACATATTTTGGTTGTGTGATGTAAAGGAATCAGTCGGAACGCCTCGGTTAGTGTGTACAGTAATTCGGTAAAAGAGATTTCCATTAGTTGTCGCGTCTTTCGCTTAACATGCATATGTTAACACCATAGGCTTACAATTTGTTCAAATAATAGTTATGGATAAAGTGTCCATATGGCACATAATTTTGTACTTTACAAAATATGTGCATAATTTTGGCGCATGAATACAGACGCTATCCTCCAGTAGAGAACACAGACCAAAGACAGAGAAAAAGTGCATCAGTATTTAATCATCTTAACAACAATAATGTTTGTTGTTAAGTTATTATGCAAACAGTGTTAAATTATGTTATTGTTTTCTTTGTACCGAGACTTTCAGATTTTTAAGTTTTCTAATATTTAACTATCTATAAGAAGGACGTGAAATGTTTAAAATATATATTGCATTTGAACTTATTTAAAAATTTTATACACGTATTTATTTACACATTGCTAAAAACTGATGTTTTTTTTATCTCAAGTTCATAAGACAAGACTGAGTGACCCAAGTACACGTAGTACAATGTTAAGTTTTACTTCCTATACCATTCAAGGTCGGTTTATCACAAACACGTGTGTATTAACCATAGCAGAAAGGGTAAAAACAAAAATAACAGCATCGTCGGACACCCACGACCGATCCATTTTGTTACCCTCCATTCTCGTGAGATATTTAGTTCACTTTTCGCCGTGTCTGGTAATGCTTATTTCATTGGTCGCTTCATAATCCGATGAAGATTTCAGTCAAACGAAAAGGCTCGTTCTATTATTGTTTCGACAGACTTGTCAAAATGGCGACGTTATTGTTATACGTCTAGTCTCCACGCTGAAGAGTGTGGATATTGTAAGCAGTATTATGACTGGCCAATTCTTGGTCTATTCAGTTCGATAAGACGACAGAAAATTGTCCAATTATCCCACGGTCGACGATTGTAGTAAAACGGAATAGTCGAGCGTGGGTGTCCGACGATGAAATAACAGTGAGTACATACATAATCCGGAGTAGCACAGTGAAGGAGGTCACAGGTTCGTATCCTGCTCGAGGAGTAATATTTTGTCCTTTTTGTAATTTCCTGCGCATTACATTATTGTATTCTTTGGATATAATAAAACAGGACAGAAAAAAAAAAAGATAAATACATAAATAATACTTATAGTTTTTAAAAAATATGAAATAACGACAACCTTAGAGCGGATTTGCACCAGCGATCTTCCCAAAGCGCGTGCAAATACCGTATAATCATATATCGCATATCCATCTGTTCGGGGTTAATGCTCTCAAGCTATAAAAAACTGATTTATAATTGGTAACACTACATACAATATTATACTACAGGGAAACCTTTAGAATAGCGAAAATGTTAAAACGTTTAAAGAGATCGTGTTCAACATCTGTACCCTATCTATTACGTTATGTTATGTCATTCTCTTATTAATATTGCCATATTGTTTATGTTTAAGCATTGTGTTTGACGCTCATCTTGTATGACCTAGATGTCTCTGAACAAAATAACATACATTGTATGTCATGCACGACCAATCTGATACCATTCATCTGTACAATAAATCGTTTAATTTCTTGTGAACATTGTACATATTGCAATGTTTAAAGAAGCCTTGTGAACCCTGTGTTACACTATTATGTAAGGATGTTTTTAAATCTATGAACTATTGCAGTATTGTTTAGATTTTGCCATATGTTTATGAATTGCGTTTTATGATCACCGTGTATTTTGTATATTGCACTTTTATACGATGTATTCTTCTGTTGCTCCCTATTTTCGTCCCCTTTAACACAATAATCTGTAATACGTATTCGTCTGTTCAACATATTGAACAAAACTTCTATAAGTTAAACAGACTTCTGTTTACAATTAATACACAAATCTATTTACAAAAATTGCAGTTTTAAAAACTCTGCTTGAAAAAAAATATAGCTCGAAGTCTGCCTTTTCGAATTAAAAGCTTTAAAATAGTTTTAGCCCTTCTGATTGGTCTATGGCATTTCCCACAATAACTCCAATTCTACCATTATTTTTTGTATCAAGTTAGTAATTCATCATCTGCATTTTTCTGTCTAAATTTATTGTGATATTGTCATAGGAAAATATGTGCATATGAAGTTAAGGAAGCAGTTGTAGAATTTTTTAATAAATAGGTCATGTTTAGCATCTTTACTGTTAATTACCATTTCCCAGAGATTTCCGAAATATTTCAGTTTTAAATTTTTGGAAAACTCATTTTGTAAAATGATGGCTTTGTATAATAATTTGCCAAAAATAAATATGAACACGAAAATAAGAGAAAGGCCGAAAAAAACTAGAAACAATTATACTGGAAGCTTTAAGGTACAAAATATTAACTTATTCAGAATATATTTTACTTCACCAATTACAAGCACGGAATACTACAGTGCCTGCGGCGCTTTGATTTTTTTTTTTTTTTTTTTTTTTTTTTTTTTTTTTTTTTTTTTTTTTTTTTTTTTTTGCCGTAGACGCTTACACAAGCAGAGGGTAATGACATGCCGGATGGATTGACAATTCATAAATGCAAAATACTTAAAGACATAAAGGTTTATAATAAACTATTAATTAACATTCGAGCGATTATACTGGAAATCAATATTACATTTTTTTTTTTCGTTGAAGCCCATGACTTCCAGCTTAATACAAATTCTAACAAGAAAGAGCACGGATGTGAGCTATCCAACGCGCCGTAGAGACCATATGCTGTAAACAAGCAGATCGCTATCTTGCGGACTAAACACTATAGTTATACTGGCGATACATTACATAAATATTTTAAGACATACGAACCTAAACTCTGATGGGACCGAGATAATCTGTTACTTTGTTTTCTTCCCTGTTGTCTACTACATCTAAAATTGCAATCTACATTGACACATTGGCATTCTCGGTTTCTTTTGTTAAACAAGATCTTGCCAAACGGCTGGGAATTCATATTAATGCCGGCTACTTTCTACAACTACAAGCTAAGATTTATTGTTGCAAGCTTAACAGTTAAAAGAAAACGGAACTCTCGGTCCTTTCCTCTGAAAAGGGCCCCACATAACTGCGACAACGTGTTATTTACAGTTATTTACAATATCGACCCCATGAAATGCATTCTGTAAGAGACACTGCTCTGAAGCGCGGCGCCAATTACAATTACTCTACCACCTAATGATCCGAATGATGGCAGCCAACAATGATAGCGATGCGGTCACTGTGGTAGTTTCTACTTCTAAAAAGTATTAACACTTTCAGACACTTAGAACCGGTGTATATAAACTGTCGTATATTAGTTTGCATGAATTCACCTTTCTGCGAGATCTAAAAATAGATATTACACATTGTGTATTAGCATGGAATTAGCCAATCACATGGCGTTGATTGACACTTTACCTGCGTTATGCTGATTCTCACTTACACATTGTCCCAGAAACAATGATTTTGACAAGCGATCAGTTTAAATCTGTTTGAGCCTTTGGTTCAATTTAATACCAACAGGGTTATTTGTTGTTTGTGGTTTGCAAGGAATCGTACGTTGCTGTAATCGCTTCTCTGTTTGCATCTTAATTTAGTTGATTGGATGAGGCTTGTCCATTTCTGCATCGAAAGGTAAAATCTCGCTGTAGCCAGCAACAACTTTCTTTCATAATTTTGTGTCATGAATGCATCATTGGGTGAAACTGTCTTAATTTTCATCTAAATATCTCCACCAGAAGCTCTTTGCATTTGGGAGATATCAAATTAAAATATTTTCGCGGATCTGTAAGATAATATGTAAGATCTGTCACTTTAAACCAGGTTGTTTGTGGGCAAGGGGCGGAGCTTAAACTCTATTTTTAGACTCGCGGAAAGGTGAATTAATCTTCCATGCTCAAAAATACAGAACAGTTATCTACGCCTTCCATGTTGTGCACAAACGCAGAAGGGTTAAGTGTTACTGGTCAGATCACTGTGTCATAGCAAAACGTAACCGATTTGAGGGGAATGACAGTCACTGATTACATGACAATTCCCACGTTGCACTTGTAAGTGTTTTTCCACAAGCTCAAGAAAATGGTTTACCTATCAATACGACATCCATTAAGTGTTGCATTTTATAAGCACATTTCATTTGCATTTTGTTAAAACTAGCTTGGTTTCGAGAGTTAAACTGTGTGACTTCCTATAAGACAACAAAACAAACCACAAACGTCGCAATTATTTGATCGCAATTATTTGACGAAGGAAATGTGATACTCTTATAAATTACACGAAGGTACAAAAAAAAAACGGCTCCGAGCCATTAAATTATTTCCACTATGATCAATCCTGAGCTAGGAAACAACATAATCAGTTAAATCATTTGTAGTTTATGACGTCAACCGGTTCTGTCTCTTCTCAATGAACCTAATTAAAGCTCATACGTTGTTCAAAGCGACTCAAATAACCATCGAGACACGTGGCTCAGTATCCAGTTATTATGACGCATTTCTTTGTATTATTCGTTCAGGTATCAAGCCCCGAGTTTAACCTACCTGTGAGGTAAAAGGCGATATCCGAAAGATTTCCTATACCTAGGCTAATACATGTACCAACATCTTACACTTGTTCTGTAGTATTGGTGCATAATTGCTGCATACACTTATACTTTTGTTTATGTAATGGGTGTTTATTCCATAAAAGGTCGAGAACAATCTCGCTTTAAATGTCCATTATTTCCAAATCTACAAAATAAACTCGAGGATTTTAGTTAAAAATAGAGATCAAGCTGAATACCCGGATGATCGTGTATCGTGATCTCAAAAGTAAGTCACGTGATTTTCTTAGTTAAAGATAGGAAATACATTTTTGTAATGACAAGTGGGGCGTTTTCCTTGACTGTGCACAAGGATGTCGTGCACTAATAAACCGTATTTCGCGTGATCTTTTCAGATAACAAAATTTATTTGGTTGTATCACAGGGGTAAGTAGAGTTTTTGAACATATATATCTATAATATTAACAAGGGGTGTAACTTCAATATCACCATTTCATATAGTGCCCTTATAAAACTGTTGCTATCCTAGTCATTTTATGGGTAAAATGCATCAGATTTTGTCTGTCAATGGCTTAGTATTTTTTCTTCTTATATAAATAAAACTTTTTCAATATAAGGAGCTTATCATCACGATTTTTGATTGTAAAATACTTAAACTTACGAAATTCCGTTAGTCCGACACTGGTTCGTACACTCGACCCCAAGAGTAAAACGGTTCTTCTTCGCAGTAACTCGGCGAAATTTTTGTTCCGTTCAACAATGTCACTAAATATGTCTCACTGACACGCAAAGTTCTGTCAAAATACAGCGAAACAATGCTGTAAAAGTCCAATTTCACGATTCTGCTTTAAAATTTTGTGGACGCGGCCATTTTACTAGTCACGTGACAGCAAGCCTAATAAGCCTAATCGTCTTTGGAAGGAGTTGTTTCATTGGACGGCAAGTCTCAAGAACCAATAAAACGACTCGTTACCTCGCTTATCACGTTGACTAGTAAGATGGCCGAGTCCACAAAATTTTAAAGCAGAATCGTGAAATTGGACTGTGTCGGACTAACGGAATTTCGTAAGTTTAAGTATTTTACAATCAAAAATCGTGATGATATGCTTCTTATATTGAAAAAAAGTTTTATTTGTATATGAAGAAAAATACTAAGCCATTGATAGACAAAATCTGATGCATTTAACCTTCAAATGACTAGGATAGCAACAGTTTTATAAGGGCGCTATATGAAATGGTGATATTGAAGTTACATCCCTTGTTAATATTATAGATATATATGTTCAAAAAATCTACTTATCCATGTGGGTTGTATGAGAGAAAAAATATGATTCAAACCGTCAAATGGCAGCGTTACCAACAATATCTGATATTTAGACGAAGATCTAATGTTACGGTACATAAACAAAAAATAATAATAGAAAAAAGAATCAATCATGGACATAATGAGGATATAATGCAAACGGACGTATCAGCCATCTGTTATGTACGTCATAAAACAAAATGTAATGCGGTATTGGAATATAATGTTACAAAATTATGTTTTGATGTATTAATTATACGTGGTCTATCATTATAATTATTATATTGTGTAACAGCTGATGTTTATACAGTTCTACACTGTTATGCCCTGGCATTTAGCGATGTCTTTCCATGCGGGCTCAAGCTGGTTGGAATTTTATTGAACGTCCAAATAATTTAACCTGCAATTTATGCTGCGTTTCTGCTAGTAGGTAAAATTATTGAATTTGAAATATATTGAAAATTAGACATGCAGAAATTTTATTCGCGCATAAAGGTAATTAAAATGTTACAAAATATCAGTGTTTCTTTAACTTTTATCTTTCCAAAACTCGGCCTTGGTGTATTTTTTTGTTGTTGCTTGTATTATAACGACAGCAGAGGTAGAAATATAAACACTTCAAACCAGCCTCGCAACTTTGGAAGCCGCTTAAACCATGTCGCTAAAGAGTTAACCCAGCAGCGAAGCTGGTTTGAAGTGATTATATTTCTGCCTATGCGGTCGTTACATTACTCCCCGCTCCGAGAAATCTCGTCCCGAGTCTTGACCTGGGAAGTTCCGTGGGTACGCAGCTCCAGTCCGGCAATTGACTATCCTACCGCTGTCATCAATGTAACGCAGGCCGGCGCTCTCCAACGGTTACCCGTCCATACACCAGCCACGGTAACCTTTGCTTAACCGCGCACCTTTGGAAGGTTGGTGTGAAATGCTCATACCCGTATTTCTATCTCTGCGGTCGTTAAACAGGCTTCGTAGGTGCCGCAATAGGACAGGTCATAAGACTACCGTCACATACGATGCACACGGACTTACAGCATTGCCATTTGTCAGCCGGTATTAACAGAAGTCTTAAGCCCCTCTACTAAGATTAATGGGGTCTCCAGCTGATCTAGAGTTATGAAACACCAGCATGCCAAAGAGTATGCGTACCACTTTTCAATGCATCAAAAATGTTAGAATGTTAGACATCTGGCACCCCAGCTATCATTACACAGTAATACACAAGTCTTCCATTTCATCTTGTGACGATCGCATGTAAGGGCACTGCTTACGTCATTTATTGATAGAACGTCCCCTGACACGTGATATTGATTTGCAGAAGCTCGTAGTAAATTCTGTAAAAATCGTAGTAACTTATACAATTTAATGAATGTTACAACTGGTACCAGCCAACACGTGTTTTAAAATTCCAGCAGTGTTGGGATTTAGTTTGGATTACAGCTAGTGTATCTAAAAACCGCAATCTTCGGACCTTATTTTGGGCTTTAAAGGGAATTTTGACTTTTTATCAAGTATGTAGACAATTTTATTTGGACTTGGATCAGCTTTGACTTTATTTGAGCTACATGTTATACTGTTCTGTTTTGGGGTGTGTATATTGTAATAAATTAACGTGTTTAAGTTTGTAACGTGATTAATAAAACATATTGTGTTGCTGATTTTTACTTTATGTTGCGTCATTGCTTGTACATATAAAACACGCAGCTAAGCACAGCTGGAGACCCAGTCTACTGCTGGGGTGGGGTTATGGGGAATAGAGTCCAGCTGACCAATGGTATTGCATCAAGCAAGCCTATCTACTTCAAGGGTGACACAGTACATTCATAAATGGTCTTGTGACCGTGCCTACTTAACAACCTGTATGGTATCACTAATTGATGATCGTACTGATTGTTATCTTCCTGCATGGTCCTATCTCAATACTAAACAGGACAGTGTTTGGCGTGGTGCTTTAATAAAGCAGATTTTCAAGGCTCTCCCGTGAGATGGTACCATGCGGAGAGATCACAGTGGGATGGGTCGTAAACCCATGAGCGTGTACTTTGTATTGGACTACCTTAAACTCTCAAATCAAGTCTTTCGAAAAACTGCATGCTTACATTTTTGAAGGACAGCATGTCCACATTATAATCTAACGATTAGAGGTGATATTTGATTCCATTATTCATTTGTTCAACTCAGTTTAAAACTATGTAAAAGATACACTATGTACTTAAGGATTCAAATATACAAGCTTCAATCACCTTGAGCCACATTACTTATATTTAAAGTATTAAAATCATTTTTCAATGATTTAAATGTTTTAATACACAATTTGTCGAAGTAACCTCACTATTTACTATAAAGGTTTTACTCAGCAAAATGGTCATTTATCCAAAACTCCTTAGCATCTCACCGCATGGGTTCGAGTCCCGGTTGGCGAAGTTTTCCAGCTAACCTGTGGAGATCTTAATATCCAGTAAAGTACTGTCACTGACAAACCACATTTAACAAAATAACTTAACAATGATCTGTCAAATAACATTTTTATTTCTTCTCAATTATCATACAATAATTCAAAACAAAGTAACAAATCAACATGTCCATAATCTCCACATGTTATGTAACCAATAGTTATATATCTGTAATGAAAAGCGTTGCAATCATTTTACTTTTTCGGGATTTAAAATATACTACTACTAATTATTTTGAAGCCATTTTAACACTTTTTATGCCTCAATATTAAAAAACAACAACATGAATATAATCATACATACAATTGATCGGGGGTGGGGGGGGGGGGGGGGAAAGACAGAAAATATACACTTGTCCAACAAAGTGTTTAGGTCACATTAAAATCAAGCATTAGGTTGCTTACATTTCCCTAAATCTTTAATCTGTTTCCATGGATTTATATATAAAATGGGTCTGCCTAATTTCTCCATTTATATATAAACATAAAATGGGTCTGCCCAATTTCTCCATTTATATATAAACATAAAATGGGTCTGCCCAATTTCTCCATTTATATATATAACATAAAATGGGTCTGCCTAATTTCTCCATTTATATATAAACATAAAATGGGTCTGCCCAATTTCTCCATTTATATATAAACATGAAATGGGTCTGCCCAATTTCTCTATCTGTTTTATATTATCCCCTTTTTCCAATTGTTAGGACAATACATATAATAAAGTAACTTTTGCTGAAATAATGAACATATACACACATACATGCATTTGTAAACATCAATAATAAAATGTTTTTGTTTTGTTTAATTATACCAATGTTCAGCTGGCATATTACAATAAAGAGCTATTAGTATTAAAGGGCAGCAATATCCAAATATTAGATAACATAATATCTGTACACACACACGCGCACACACACACACAGTAGGCAGTACCCAGTGCTGTATTGTCCAAACTTGGCAGGAGTCAATAGAATCACAAAATTTCATAATATTTTTCATCATGGCAGGTCCGTACCTCTTCATGCATTAAGTGTCCAACTTTCAACCTATTTTACAAACACTATTTTGTCCAATTATCACCTGTCACTGTACACCATTGTAACTGCATCAGTCTACTTAGAAATAACACAAAACAGCAATTGAGTGGTTGCCAGTTTCAATCTTAAAGTGATTTGAATTCTTTCTCTCCAATTAAATCTCGATTCATTATGTATGTTGGTCTGTATTTTGGGTATTCATGTACATTTTATGGCATTATCAATGCAAACACACATTATGTTGAACATGTTCACTTTCTTCATATTCACATATAGCGGTTTCTATCACCCATCAATAAGTATTGTTGTGCAGCAATGTAACATTATCTTTCAGCTGTATGTTACTGTGTCTTTGTGTGTGTCATCCCTTCATGTTGCTGTGTCAAAGTACAACTATGTATGTCTCCATCTACGTTGCTGCATGATTGTCCGTCTGGGTGCTGGCACTTTGCCGGATGCCTGTGGTCTGAGTGGACGTACTAACACGCTGAGGGAAGGACAGCCATGGCATGTGGGACAACAGACCTTGGCCTGGCAACACACTATCTCCCACGGATTTGTTCATCTTCTCTACTGTCTTCTTCACTCTGGAATAGAAAAAATGGGAAAACTAGGACATTTTTGTGTGTGCTTTGTTTTGTTACTCAACTATATATCAAAAACACAATTATTGTTATGACAATTTTCAGCTACTAACGTTGGAAGAAAACCTCAAACATGCATCAGCTTGCCATGTCTTGACAAGTTTGCTTTGGAAATGCATCAAACACCAAATTACAGTAATCATGTGGTCCTTGGCAGAGAAAGACCCCACACAAATAGCTGTGTTGTGGTATCTTGCAGTTTGTCTATATCATATAATTGTAGCACTATATTACACATGCAAGTTTGTGGAACTTAAGGCTTAATATCTGCCTAAGCACATGTTTAAATTGCAGTAAAGATGACCTCAACTCTAGCAAAGCGAACCTAAACACTAGCCTAATGGTAAGATGATACATTTCTTAAAATTAATTGCTCTAAATTTTCTGTTTTCAAAAAGTATGGTATTCAGAAGTATGATAGGGACTTTCATTAGATATAGATTTCTGTGTCAGAGCCCTGCAGCCCTAAATTTACATGCCTACTATAACAAGTCACGTAGTCTAGTCAAGTTTCTTTGGTTTAAAATTAGCTAACTGTGCTGCACAAGCAGAGATAAGATATTTCTATCAGTGATAATGATTGAGAGGTTATGCTATACTTTTCATAGAGATCTAGTACATCAACAAACTGCCATTTCACAGGGTCAATTCATGTAACAGTAACTTAATAATTTTTTAGAAAAAAAAAGTTTGGTCCATACTCTTGGATATTAACTAAATTCATATAGACATTTTCCATGAGGGACTGGGATTTCTAAGTCAACAGTTCTTATCATGGTTTTCAGTAGTTTCTAAGGGCTTACCCATGAGTGCAGATGTAGAGGTCTCCTCGGTTGGTCCCATAAACCAGCCCCTGACCAGACTGGGGTAACCATCGGGCCGAATTGCCGCTCACATGACTTCGGATCTCAGTGTTGCACAGGTGCATCACATTCTTCACATGCTACAAGAATCAATGTAGACACATTAAGAAATATTATTCTATCAAAATATTTTGGGCCTTAATTTCTTCACAAGCTACAATGTTCAAAGTAGACACAATAAGAAATACAAAAAAAGTCTTGACATAAAATTTAGGGTCACAATTTCTATACAAGGTATAAAGTTCAGAGTAGACAAAATAAGGAATATAAATAGATCTTGTTATAATATATAGGGCCACAAATTTTTACACATGCTACAAGAATCAAAGAAGCATAAGAAGAGATGTTTGAAAAGCAAACAAGCCTCTTTTGCTGATGGGTTTCACACACTGAACCCAAAACAAAAACAAATAAGTGCTGTCTCCACACAGTGCAACTACTTTTCTCAGTACTGGACACAGTAAGGAAAATTCGGTCAATAAAAGGGCATGATTCTGCTCTTATAAAGGCAAATGTCAAGGTATACTGATGTCTTGCAAGATGTGTTGATTCTATGGAAGGGAATCTCAAGGTACCTGTTTTATTTCATTTCTTATTCATTGTTTTCGAACCAAAGTGTACAGCTTATGATAAGGTCACGGTAACATAAATTCATCTCCTATTTATAGGGAATCAGAAAAAAAATCAGTCAATCATAGATCAGATATGAACCATAGGCTGTAAAATAAAAGCTTATGTACACGAAGCAATCTGACAACAAATGTAGGAGAAACAACATGCCATTTACAAGTAATTAGAAGTAACATGAACAAATATCAAACAAAACTCTCTGAGACAAATGAACACCTGCTGGCAGAAATACTGCTTTAAAATTTTCATTGCAGTTTCATAATTAAAAGGTGTTTTTAGACAAAGAAGAATCTATTTTAGCAACTATTCTGATGAAATATTTGAAAGATAAAGCTGTATAGAAAGATTTCTGAGAGAGGAAAAGAAAAGTACTTTTGTGCATAGAAGGATTCCCATTTGGCTAACTATAAATACAACTATAACATGTGTTCTTAACTTTTTTTCACAAATAAAAGTTGAAGTAAATGTTAACACTAGTACTGTTTATTAGGGTCTAGCTATGTATACAGGACACCACTCATGTCGCAGTATGTTTAAAACACATCAAATGCTGTCATAAATTGGAAAACTGCTCAATGTTATTATTTTAAATTTTATCATAAGTAATTTTGTATTTATTCGGTTTTTACATCTATATATATTAGTGTTAACGCAAAGTCTAAGAATTGATACATGATAAAACATATCTTGTATCTTGAGAAAATGTCTAAATATATTATGTAAGGGGAATTCCTGTTAAAACATCAAAAACAGGCAAATAGGTGATTTTTTCTGTAATTGTCCAATACAGCCTATATTGTTAGATTAATTCTGCAGCTTTGACAGATCCAAGAAAATAAGCAGCCAGAAGGGGCTATCAGCAAAAACTACCAAGCTGATCATTGACTTTCAGCTTCCATTCTTCTTTTTTTCCTGGATTGGCAAATACAACAAGTCATGAAAAAATCTTTTAGTTTTGACGTCTGACAGAATCCTAAAAATGATTCACACGATTTTCAGTGTCATAAAAAATACTGATAAGGGCACTTCTGGCATTTCACAATGTTTACTTTTGAAATACATAAAAACCAATCTTCTGTGTCATAAAAATGCTGATAAAGGCACTTGTGGCATTCAACCCTTGTTATGATTGTTTGGTCACAACTTATGCAACAGTTACAAAAAAAAAGATTAAGACACCCAACAAAAGACATACTGAACCCCAAAGGGAAAAAACTCTGTCAAAAATAAATTACACTATTTGCCCTTTTTTTTTTATT
Source organism: Sinonovacula constricta (assembly GCA_007844125.1). Taxonomy (NCBI): domain Eukaryota; kingdom Metazoa; phylum Mollusca; class Bivalvia; order Cardiida; family Solecurtidae; genus Sinonovacula; species Sinonovacula constricta. Next base: position 50,029,886 of record CM017556.1, on the reverse strand, counting down.
GTATCCCGTTGGAAACAACAAATTTAATGTGAATATGTTCAATGTTTTATTAGACATTGAGCTTAACAAACAATGTAACCAATGTCAATGCAGACAAGGTCATAAGAATAGCAACACTTCAAAAAGTGCAGCTTAAAATCATGTTAAAAGGCAGTGAGAATGACCTTTATAGTCTAAGACCCTCAAAGGTAACACCATGCCGTGAGATCACAGCTGGACGCCTGATTTGGAAGGTGGTAAACAATATGTCACACATGATACACATGGGCTTACTGTACTGCCATTGGTCAGTAATGCTCTAATCCTGCACCTTTTCCTGATATCACTGCAGTCCAAGGCAGTGTCCAGTCGGCTATTAACCTCCCACTGTGATGAGAATTTGAAGCCAGATATGGCCACATTCCAACTTCCAACGCCTTTAACATCACTGTAACCTTTACCTCATTGACCTACAGACCAATAAGTCCTCTATCCACCCTGATCAATGTCTATCAAGATTGAGGATTGTGGGCTCATGCTTTCTCTATATATATTGATAGAAAACAAAATGAAACTTTGACCTTTCTTCAAAGCAACAAGCATCCATAATGACCAAGAAAATGAAACTTTAACCTTTCTTCAAACCAACAAGCATCCATTATGACCAATGTCCCTAACAAGGATTGTAGGCACATGTGTTCTCCAGATATCAATGGGAAATTAGACACTACTACCTTGACCTACACTAACAACTCAAAAACCACTAGAGGTCATCTACTTCTGATGACAAATGCTCTACCAAGTTTAGGGATTGATGGCTTATGCCTTGAAAGACATTTATCTGAATAATGTGGTCTACTGACCATCCAACCAAATAAAATTTACCAAGCAATTTTAACAGAACAGGAAGTATTTTAATTTAAATTTGTACTGAGAACATCATCTTTACATCTTTACATTCATTAGGACAACTATGTCCCCTCTTTTTAGTATGCTTTTTTATTCCCTTTAAAGCCTTAATACCTGTTGCAGGCATGCTGCTATCCATTACAGTTGCAGATGTTTTGTTTAAAAATAATACTAAAAACTAATTCATCATTAAAAATTAGTAGCTCTTAACATGAAAAAAAAAAAAGAAAGTTAAAATGAGATGAGAAAAATCAGAGTAAAAGATTGTTTGTAGGATTCGAACATGGAACCTCCAGTGCTTTACTGACTGTGTTCTAGCATTGCTAGTTTCATGGAATATAGTCAGAACCAATTGCAGTTGTAATGGTCAGGCTTCTGTGCCTTGTACATCCAGTTTTAAATAGTTTTGTACAAAGTGCATTGTTTCTCAGAGAAATATTATGGCTTCAAAGTATTTTAATTAAGGAATTCTAATAAAGATCCTTTGAGACGGAGCAGTCAGAGGAGTTACAAGTTGGAAACTAGACCACTTCATCAAGGGCACACCCTCTCACTTGGATTTTAATATAATGAAGGACCAATTGCTATTATTCTGACCAGCTTTCTTTGGCAGCAACATCACATTTTGAACAGTTCAGTATCAATCACATATTTTCTGAAGAAAGTATTGGTTTAATTACAATTTTAAACAGGACTAAACAACCAGGCATGCCACAGGGCAAAACCTCTTATATAAATCTTGTGAAATATTATATTAAATACAGATATTTGTCTAAACACATTTTAATGAAGAAATTAGATAAGGAAATACCTTCATTGACTTTTCTCCTGCTTTCTCTTTGTCAAGTTTGAAAATCTGTCCAATAAGCTGAAACCCATTACAACATTACATTTAAATATATTACATTAAACATGTATAATAGTTCAACAAAATAAAGTATTCAACAAAATAAAAATTTGGTTTTACTGATTTGGACCGATAGATTGTCCATCTTCAGGTCATAACAACCTTGTACATTACAATGTGTTTTTTTTCCATGTATAATACTGTTTTATATTATACATTAAATCTTGGACGAACAACTGCCAGATATTTACAATACAATTCTACTTTATCTTGTTGTTTTTCTTGATTTTAATCAATTTCAGAGCTTAAGGAAGCGCAAATATAAAGCTAATACTCCATATTACAAAATAAAGTTAACTACATATTACAAAATGAAGTTATTTACAACAAGCATTACGATTTCTCTTGAACATGTTTTTAACCTGCTTTTCACATGTCCAGTCTGTCTAAGCAAACGGAGTCTGTCTAAGCAAACGGAGTAACGACTGTTACATTATGCCAACTTTATTCGGCGGTTGACTTTTATCATGTACTCAGATTACGTCTGTAATATCCTGTGAATCACAGTACAATGTTAATTTGACCAACCTCAGAACCTTATTTGGAATCTGCCTTTGTTTTTAACTTAAAGGGCTTTTGTCATTGCAGGAGCAGTTAAATTTGTTCAAATCCTCTCGCCCCCTAACTACTCACTTATTTGTCTTATGTTTTTTTTTCATTGATTGGTTGCAATTGCTTACTGTGTTTTCTATGACAACATTACCTATTTTTACTATCTTTTATTGGACTGACTGTTCAACTTCAGGCCTTGAAAACAATGCACATTACCTTGTTATTTACTTTTCTTGCATAATTCTTTATTGAATTTATTAACGTAAATCATCTGGCACAAAAAACTCGGATATTTTCAGGATAATTATACCGTATCTTAGTTTTTGTCTCCGACCTGAATGAACTTAAGAGCCTTAAAATATAAAACAATTTTAGCACAATTTAAGTCTATGAGTATAACAATGTAATTCTAGCAGCAAAGCTCTCTGCTAAAAAATGAGATATATACAAGCACATCTAAATTCAAATGTAATGCATTTTCTCTGTGGAACAGAAATTTCCAAACACATTAAAAAAACACCCACAAATTATGTCCTCAGCTTTATAAACTTTAAAAAAGTATGTAGGTTTAACAGTACACTAATGATTAAATAATCTTTAAACTCTACACAGTGGTAGCTTTTGCAGACTAGGAGCTCCACTCTCAGTGCTAAATAGTGTAATGAAAATTCTAAGTTTAAAAACTTAATTCTGCATAAATTAATTTTTGGGTTACTTGTTTCAATTTCTTTATTGATCACATATTCCAAGTTCAAGTATAGAAAGTATATTGTGTTTGTTGGTTTTATATTCTCATTAACAATCTTTCACTTCACTGTGTATAGCATGCGGTGAACACCTGGCATGATACCACACCCAGTCAAATTATCCTGACACCAGGCCAACCAGTCGTGGAAATATCCTGATATTTGCTTGAGCTTTAGCAAGGCGGCTATACCACTAACAATTTTAATGGCTTTGGTATGTCATAGCATAGGATGGGGCCTTCCATACCCGGAGCCAACTCTCTACCAATTGCGCTACCAGGTCTGAGGATGTGATATATAATTTTTTAGGACATATCTATATTACCGGTATACAAAGAAGGATACATACCTGACTAGTGGTGAAGACCCAAGTCAGCCTCTTAGCAGCCAGACCCACCAGCACATAGCTACCCTGGGGTGATATACTGATAGAGATGGCATTTGGACCTACAATCGAAATAATTCACAAAATGACAATTAAAAATAACTGTGTTAATTTGCTTGATGGGTAGGGAAACTCTAACATCATTTGATAAAATAGAGGGCAGAACTAAGTCATTTTTCAAATTGTCTTCCTTATTTTCAGAACATACAGTTTACATAGCCAAATTTGTGCTTAAATAAACATTGAACTAACAACGCTCTGGATAATACATGCAAATGAAATTATCAAATAAATACAAAGTATGTAGATACTGAGAAATACATGTATTATTTATTTTATATCATCCAACAGCAAATACAGAAATCTAACTTACAACATTTAAGAAGGTTGATCCAAAAGTATTCTGATGAAGAACACAATGTCATTATATACAAACTGTTCTTCTCATGCCATTTAATCTTCTTCTGATTGAATTCACAATACAATGTATTACGCTGATGCTAAAAGAGGTTGGTAAAATGTTAAAGCGTGCTTTCACTGCTGAACTCCCGCAGGCTAACATTTTGTTGTCATCCAAAGCCATACAAGTGAAATCATTATTTCATCCAAATCCAAAGTAAATAAAAACATATAATGTCACACATGCTGTCTAAAATTAATGGCTATTTATCACATCTTGTATGGAACAAATACATCTCAAATTTTATAATTACGGCAAAAGTGTAAAAAATGCACACTTTTTTTACAGTTAAACAAGAATCACTTGAGTAATTATATATAGGATGTTATTCTTATTGAAAATATGTTATCAGCATGAAAATGCATGTAATTGTGTAGCATGTAATAATGCAGTTTTAATGATTTTGGGGGAAAAGACATGTTATTTCCTTGAAATAGGGAGTTGAAAAAAGATGTGCGCAGTTTCAATTAGTTTTTATCATCCAAGATGTATTTATTTTTCATTTACCAATAATTTTCAAGACATTGGAAGTAAGAAATATATGTCAGCAATAACTGTTCATAGACAGTGTTCTCCACATTTCTCAGTGCTGGGTGGTTTAATTAAAGTTCTAACTTGAAAATTGATGATCACTGTCAATTTCTTTTTTAATGTTATCTACCTTTTAAGGGTTCCACTTTAAAGAATAATTTTAAATTCTAAATGAATATTTGTTATGGTTTTCAGGAAAGAGACCTTAGGTTAACCAATGCAAATGTAACATTAAGGACATTTGTGGAGCTAAAATAACTCTGTCTTACATATTTTCATTTTTAAAAAGTTTGCTGGTTGTCTGAGCAAATTATACAAGTGTAAAACATCTTTGATGACTGGTACTGGTTGGCCTGTTGAATGTAGTAACCAAATAAATAATAAAAAAATTACCGAAGCTCTTTGTGTAAAGACACTGTCCCCTGGTTCTAGGCTGGAGAGAGTACACTGCTAGGATGTTGTCGTCTGGGAAACCATTATGGCTGGGAACAAAGGTCGCCAGGAGATCTGATGACTGAGATATGTCACAGCTAGCACTGTTGTGAAGTTTACAGTGCGATACAACCACATTCTTGCTGCCTGGAAAAGTCAAACATAAGGTTGATGCATGAACAAGGATGATACATAAGATTCATAGAACATAATCATAAAATTATATATAAAGTCAACTCCAGTTCTACGTTTGTGAACTTGTTGAGAAAATACCTCTAACTAGTCAACAGGCTTGCAATACTATTTTTTTTTATGGGGTTTCGCTTGCAACAGCGTTCAAAGTTATGTGAAGGCTGAATTTCAGAAACACAAGGGATTGATCCTGCATGACCCTGGACTACACATATTCAGTCTTCTTTCCTGAGAAATAGTAGTGTGTAGAGAAACAAATATGACATAAAAGGAGACCAGATGCGTTTATGGTGTCTTAGCATGTCCTAATGTTAACAAATCTGTTGAAACTAGATGCTCAAGTGAATATATTAATGTAAATATATATTAATTAAAGATTTATGAATATACAATGCTAAGTATGAAAATCACTCAGTGATTTAAGCGGCAAAAGAAGGGAGAAAAACGTTACTTAAATGAGTGTTCCGCTGTATTTCGATTGTATGTTTCTATAATCAGATGAAAGTGACTGTGTTGTAGCTTTTATCACAATGTATAATCTATATTTAGAAGAGTTAGTTGTCATACACCCCAGATCCTTTCAGAGCTTGGACTATTAGATATTCATTAACAGGTTTTTTTTTCCTGATAAGTAGACTAATGAAATAAACAGTCATATATCACTAGCTGATAAACAATGATGACATCACAGATGATTCCCAATCCAACTTGTAAATTTAAAATTCAATTATTTTTATGTTAAACTTATATGAAGAAAAACAACAACAATAAAATACAACACAAATCTGTAATACTCATTACAAAGATTTAGTAAACAGAATACATTTTAACTCATACAAATATAAAAACAACAACAGATATGATGAAATACATTGCAGTGGCCATTAAGTCCATGTCCTATATGGGATGTGAGGCCATGAGTTGAGACGCTAAGCAGTCATAGGAGTTTAAAGTGATCAACTCTACCACTATGCCTCGGGCATCCCTAATTATGTTGTATTTTGTTGTGAGAGGTGTCATACCATCGGTGAGATCAGGCAGTTGATACTGGGAGAAGTCCCAGAACTGTATTCGGTGGGTCTGACTGATAATGTTGTTTGCCACAGCTGACTCACCACTCCCCATGAATGCCCCTGAAATTAAAAAAGTACTACTTATGGTAATTTCTATTAGAATGTGATTCACAAAATACAACAACAAAGCTCCAGAGCCAAAGTAACAAGACATGCTTGTTAACCATATATGCTCCCTCACTCATGTGTTCCCTTGTCAATTGACAATTAAAATCATGTTCAAAGTAGCTGTACTTGGACCGTTGAACAAATGACCCCAAAATGTTTCTTGGGTGGGGTGGGGGTGGGGGTTGGGGCATCCAAAATATGTACCCTCTTTTTCAAGAGTGGCATGAAAAATTGGAAGCAGTAACAGATTCTTTCCCTGAATTAGTGTTCTGACCAAGCACAGAAGAAATTTGGCAACTTCTAAATGTGGTATTTTTCCCTCTTCAATTAAAGGTTGGATATCACCTTTAAGTGTGAACATCAATCTAACTTGCCAAACCAAACTCCTTCATGTTAGAAAAGAATTTCTTAGAGCCGGATCACTGCCTACACAGACTTTGTTATCTAAATATAGTAAACAACATGCACTTAAATCTCTATTCTAGAGAAACAGCCATTGAAATAATAGTGTTCTTATGTTATGTCATTTTTAATTCATGACATACAACTTTTAACAAGAGTTTAATATTTGTTACAGCTGAGATTGAAATTAGTAAACACCTAACCACAAGCATGCTTTCAATGGAATAAAAAAAATTCTGTTAAAGATCAATATGAAGGTAACAGAAATATTTTAGTATTAGCAAATAGTGCAAAGAGTGACTTTTACATAGTATCAGTTCATGTGTTTTGCCAACTAATTAAAATTACAATTCTGTTCTTGTTATAAAACTAGAGACAAACACCAGATGATAATAAAACATTTTTTTTTTGTGCATTTGTGCAAGCTGTTTAAAAAGTTTCTAGCAGTTAATCACAATGTACTAAAAAAACTGAACTTTTTCAACTTACACAAAAACTATCATTAAACATTATAAGGGCTTTTTTTCCTTCTTTAGTAGGAGCTGTGTACAGGCGCCTTACCCTCAGAAAATTTCTTTAAAAGAATGCTATTTTCCACAAAAATTAATTTTACATCATTCCCCATTTAGGAAGAAATCACAATATCTTCCACAAAATTATAAGGCATGGGCCCCTTACCGTGGCATAAAGAAAAGCCTTGATAATTAATACCTTTAGATACTACTTAATTGGAAAAGGCCTTAGTGAAGAAGATGATTTTTTTTCCTGATCCACATCATGACCTATGATAACCACTTACATACCTGCTATCGCCCTGTTGATGGCTGTCTGTATGGCATTGTTTGGTCGGTTGATGGCATCATCTAGAATGCTAGTGGAGTAGTGAGGGTGAAGGGTGTGGCGTTGCAACTGACGCCAGTCCATTCCCTCCTCCTCCTCAACCTCACCATCCTCCCCTCCAGCCTCGTCATCACTGGCAGATAAGCTTTAATAGGTTCAATAAATTGACAAAATTTAGCAAGGTCTTATAAGAGCAACAATGAACATATATCAAATAACGTTCAAGCAAGAACTATGGAAGGTGCGTATAGACGGTCTAAAATACTTCACCAGCAGTTTTGTGGGTCATACTACTGTTTTTGTTCCTAACTGTCCATTTTCATATTGTCTGTGACTCAATGGAGTCATATCCATTATTGAAATGAAGAACAATAACTAAAGTTTGCTAGTTAGATAGGTTTATCGCCCCACCAATTGTATTTCAGTTATTTGGAGACATAAGGAAAATAATTACAAACATTTTGAAACCTTTAAACAAGGTAAACACAAATTTAGAAGACATTTGATTGTATTTGTGCCATAATAAAACAACAACAAAATGTCCACTTATCATCACTTATAACAAACAGGTTTGGAATATGGTATATTCCAAATTTTGTAACAACAAAGTAGCATCATTTTAGAAAACATGTGGTACCTCATAAAGTTTATTTTGTCAAATTGGTATAGTTTGTCATATTATAACTTTGGAAATATTTTAGGCATAATGGTTATTATGACAGTTTCATTAAAATTATTTAAAATATCCACATACAAACAACTCTTTTCTTGAATTTCATATCTCATATCAAATTTCATATCTATGAATTTCATGAACACGCATCCTCTGGGGAGAGCGTTGCAATGCTGGGAAGGCTCTAGATCACTACAGACAATAAAGGCAAGGACCCTCAAGTCTTCAGTAGATTAATATTTGTTGTAATAGTTTGTTTGTTGGCAGGAGACCTGTTTGTCACATTTAGGGCATTTGCAATATCACTGGATTTGGTTATGGAACTGTTCAGTTTTATCTGAGGGAGTGAAAATGAAAATGATGAGTGCTATGTGGATTTAACTATTAATAATAGAAGACATAAAATGAACTTTCTTAGTGCCTCCCTTGAATCTTCTGTGCCAAGAAAAAAGCTTCATCAGTGACATGTTCATGCAGGTCAATCTATCCAATGTTATTAATTGGCAAATGTCAAAGCTCAAACATAATTTTGTAAGTTCACATGTTTGGATTGTGTCAGATGATGCCATGGCAGAAAGCAGCGAGCAATACTTATGCTTGTGTTTTTCATGTCTTCTAAGTATTAAAAATTAATAATTTAAATAAAAATAATAAATAATGTTGAAAATGTCAAAGCTGTCCTAATCTAATTGGCTCTAAAACAGCACATTTTATTTAATTTTATTTTTTTACAGACCGGTAATTTTGTGTTTTTATTGTTGTTTTTAAATATGGCATTAAAGCATAACTTTGACACCATTCCAGCTTTCAAGAACATAGGTCGCTATAGCAAATTAACAGCAATTTCAGTATTGTTACTTTTGTCATTTAATTATTTACTCAGCATTTTTTTCTCTAAAATTTTCTTTGACATATACAGAGCTAGTCCTGTTACATTTGGATCACCCCTGTTATGTAGAATGTATAAATACCTCTGTTGTAGAGAGTGCAGGTTGTAGAGTCGTCGACCTCTCCGAGCCACATGTGACCTCAGGGACGTCTCTAGTAGTGTCCTAGGCTGGCTCACATAGCTCTCACTGCTGCTATCTGATTATACAGATATTATAAATTTAAAAGAGACATGGAGAAAACAATAATTACAAAAAGGAAATAAACAGGTATTAAGCAGGTTAAGATAGAATCTGAATGTGAATATGCTGCTGATGACTGTGTAAACTGCAAAACTGCCAAAATATTCATTTTATACTAATTAACTTACTATATGAGGAAGGTTTGGAACAAAAAAGAAAATACTCAGGCATAAAAACATGCATTCGTAAACAGAAAGAATAAAGGTGTAAATTAATCATTTTAAAACAAGATATTTCAAGATTCAACAAACCATACAATTTTTACAGGACCATAAATCTTTAATTTTCAATAAAACAATGTCCATTTAAACATCACTTCCTGCTTTATATTATTTTTTCATACAGATTAAGCTGTTAAAATAAAAATAAAAAATATCTACTATCTAATAAAACATACCTTGATCCAACACATCTGTTGCAGGCTGTCCATCAGTTCTAAGGCTGCTAGTTCCAGCAAGATTCATTGCAGCCTGCCCTTGAAATCTTCCTGGAAATCTCAGTCGAACTCCAACAATTGCACCTGTATCACTGTTAGCATCATCATCATCACCAGTGACAACATCAGCATTATCATTTGTACCAGTCTCTGAACTCTGTGATGTCAGTAGACTTGTGTCTGTCTCTGACATTGGACCATCGCCTACAAGCCTAAAACCATTCCCATCACGTCGTAACACACCCAAATGGTTGTTAAATGTGTCTTGTAAGGCAGTTATTCGCCTGCTCAAATAGTTCATCTCTTCTTCCATTTGTGTAGTCAGATGGTCAAAGCAGCTCCTCAGATTGGTAAAATTGGATCGGGGAGTAAAAGAGTCTGGAACAGGAGCCTGAGGAACTCTAGATACATTGTAATTAGAACTGTCTGTGTTACTTGTGGCTGAAGCGGAGCAAGAAGATGAATTATTTATACCATTGCTATTTGTCATAGCAGTATTTCTATTGCTTGTCAGAATGTGGATAGAATTATTATTAGTGTCCTGATCTTGAACACTTATAGCTTGCTGATTCCTGTTCGGATTGGCAGTGTTCATGTTAGCAGTGGTGGAGTAGTTATCATTCTGATCCATGACTAGTTCCACATTCTGCGTATCAGAGTATGGAGCTGGCATCTCCTGTGAGAGAACATCCAATTGAGATCCTCTCTCAACACTGGACGTTGACATAGTGGACAATGTTGAAGATGCTCTGGAAGCATCTGAAGAGATCGGCAGGAAATATGCACCAGATAGTTGCCCTGGACATCCAATCTCTGCATCAATGGAGGAGGTCTGCTCCCTACTAGGAATGCAGGTTGAGGCAGTGTGGCAGCTTGTAACATAAGATGAGGTAGATGTCACTGGTATGTGAAGATTATCGGGGACTGTATCATTATTACGTTGAGAGATCAAGTCCATGTTAATACCTCTGCTTCTCAAATAAGGCCCCATAAGTGAAGAAACTTCACTGAGATTATCCTGTTCCCTGGCAGGAGTGGTGGCTATAGCCTGATCATCTTGGATACCTGAATTTGGTGTACTATGGAATGTTTGAGATGATGCATTTGAACAATGGTTTAACAGATTTCTTGACAGCCCAGAGTTGCTAGCTACAGATTGCAATTGGGATTCAATTCGCATCACATCTCTCAGCAATTGACGAACTCTTCGTCTATTGTTATCAGCAGTCTCCATATCATTTATAGCACTTCTTTGGGAGTTACCATCAACAGTGCTTGAACTCGGATGCCTGAGGAATGAAGCACTATGGGCAGGAGACAAGGAAGAAACCAGAGACACTCTAGGTACAGTTGTGACAGTTGATGATAAAGCACTTGTGGATACTTCACAGGCTGATATAATCCTAATTGGCGGTATATCTGAAGTTGAAGATCCTCTGCTGGCTAAGGTATTAGCAGTTGTTGATAAATCAGAGGCAGATACAATCCTTACTGAAGGTATCTCAGAGACAGTTGCAGCCCCTCTGCTTGCTGCTGACGTCCCAGACATTCTGCCTAAAGCATAAGTTTGGGATGATACACTGACGGGTGTAGCTGAGGCAGTAGCTGAAATCACTCTGACAGGTCGTCCACTTGAACTAGCACCAGAACTTGAACTAGAGAGAGGAATAGCTGTTAGCAAACGTTCACGAATGTTCCGAAATGTAGGTCTTTGAGATGAACTAGTCTGGCTGTTTTCAGATCTTGTAAGGAACCGCGTTAACAGGTGTGGCCTTGAGTTTTCTTCATTTCTATTATTGCTGCTGGCAGCCTCTGAAGTTGAAGAATCTTGAAAAGGGCACTGTCTTTTAGATTGAGGAGCTTTGCTACTGTCCTCTTGCCCTCGTAAACGCCTTTTCTGGGCTAAGATTTTTGCAATAGTTTGGGAATAAGATGAGCAAGGAGACCCATCCATAGCCTGTCTTCTTGGGCCAGACTGATTGGACGACGTTCTGTCCTGTTCACCACTACTTGTATCATTAGCATTGGAATTTCTAGACAGAAGTGTTGCAGAAATATCAATATCACTTGCTGCATTTAGTGCCCGTGAAAGCTGCTCAAGCCTATGAGCGGCGGATGACTGTATATTAGGTGGCTGATCATGTGACCATCTTCCACTGTTATGGAACTCATTATTCACACTCCTAGCAGGAGACTCTGAGTCACTTGTTGCACCAATCAGCCGATTAACCCTCGTCTGCAGTGAGTTTTCTCTGTCTGCATCTTCGACATCCCTTCTCACTGATGGCAGAAATGGGTCAACACGGCTGTTCAGTAAAGGACTGGTGTTGCTGGCAGCCCCAGGAAGGTCTCTCTCCAACTCATGTCTGGCTTGCTGAGTGAGGTGATGGGAGAAAGATGCCATTCGTCGAAGATCACTATGGTGGGCATAGCTTCTTGTTGGTACCTGGCGCCGGGCAGGGTTTCCCATGTTTGTGCTCAGACCTTAAAGTGGGCAAAGAAAAAACATGTCATAATCATTTTATGTAGGAATTGTACTTAACAACTTCCCACCTACATGTCATAAAATATAGTAGTCCAAATAAACAGCAGAAGAATGTTTTCAAACATAATTTGACTTAGTTTAAGCTTTTTTTTATGTTCATTACAATGCATAACATTTTAAGCTTTTTTTTAAAGTTCATTACAATGCATAACATATATCGTGATGCAAGCCAAAAGAGAAAGAAATGAAAGCTAAAGGTTATCCTATTTCTTCCAAATTTGACTTACAAACTTACTTCTGACACGTCATGCAGAAATGTACAAAAAGATTAATTTTTAAGAAGATTTTGTAGTTTTATAATGCAAAAAATACAAAAAAATGAACAATGCTTAAGCTTTTGAACTATATATGTTTATAAACCATGCAAGTTATTTTCTAACAACTTAATTTACAACTTAATATAATGTTCACTAGGCATATTGCTCCTAACTTGCCACAGGCATTATAGTTTTAATGATAAGGAGACAGCTCTAAGCAAAAGTGCCACCTGCAGAAACATTTCTCAGATGAAACTTTGCTCAAATCTTTTATTTTCAATCAATTCAAATTCTTACTTTCAGAATACTTCATACTGGGCCATACTGTTACAAACTTCAATATGTTATACATCATTTACCAGGTAAGATTTGGACATTATTATATTACAATGATGTGTTTAAGATGTTATGTACAAAAACAAAGCAATGAAAATTTCAGCCTGAGCAAAGCCTCAAGTGACAATGGATTCTGCAGATGGAGTTTGAATCTACACTATTTACCTAAGGATGATTAATGCCTGCTTGGCAGTTTACATGTTGTGACAGTATGAAACATTCACTTACTTGAAACATAACCTCTGTCAAGGATGGAGTTTTGTCTGTATTCATGGTAAGTGTTAACAATGGAGTCATATGCATTGACCAGGGATGAAGGGCGGTTTGAGGCGGTGTTCCGATCACGACTGAAAGAAAGCAAAATATTAATAAATATAAATAAGTTTTCACTAACTTCAGGACTCAAAAAAACCTGTCACATTATATGATAGCTACACTTGCAGCCAATAAGTGATGGACTGAATCATCATTTAATGATGTACTCATAAAAGACTGGCCCATGAAAAAAATCAATGAAGATAAATTTTAGTTGAAAAAACTATTACTAAAAGAATAAATATAATAAGACTTGACATCATTGTGATACAGTTCAATCAATTAATCAGCCATCCATGCACTTTAATGATCAACAAATATTTAAGGAACATTTTTATTTACTTGTGCAAAGATATAGTCTCAGCCCTGTGTGCTGCTGTGTTGTTGGAGATGCCAGTGTAGAGGTACTGCCCTAGATGGTCAAACCTTACCCACCTGTGGAGACAAATAGGAGCATAAAATATTTTTTGTGGTATGCCAGAATTACATTCCTATTACCCTTAGCCTGTTACAAGAGTTGTCAGTAGATAGGTGCTCTATTATTTTCTAGTGCTTAATGGTGTAAGCTGTTACTAACCTAAAACACAAACTTAACCCATACAGACAGTTCTTAATAAAACATGAGGGCAATCATGGCCCTTAATTTACTTTAGAAATTGTTGGTAAAGATTGGACCATTAGTGTGGCTACTGGGGCTTACAACATTTTCTAGAATGTTACCTAGTGACCTACTGCATACATGTGACCCATTTCAAAACATATCTAAAATTTCTTGCACACAAGTATTCTGGCCAAGTACCCCCAAGATTTGACCATAAATGTTGCCTCTAAAGCACTCACAAGTTGTTTTTTTTTAAATTTGAACTAGTTACAGTAGAAACTATCTAAACCGCAACCTCTGAACTCAGAAATCCTCTTAGCGGTCCCGATTTGTTTCCTTCTATTTCCTTGCAGAAAAAAAGCTTCTGAAAACCGAAAACTCTGAATACCACAAACCGGAACAATTGCTGCATATTTTTTGCTCATATTCAATGCAACTTTTCCTCAGTAAACCGCAAAAGAGTGAAAGCCACATGTTGTCATGGAAGCTTGTGTATTGTCAACAATACATGTGTAATTGGAGATGTCACACCTTTACAGAGCTTTTGTTGACAGGCGAGGGTGTGGACTGTGTATCATTAATTTACAAGGTGTGAAAAATCACGTTTGTATTGAATGCGTTGAAGTAAGTCTTTTGTCCCTATTTGTTTATCAGTGATTTCTTTGAAGAAGATGATTAGCAGACAATTAGCAATTACATTAAAGATTTACATGCGATCAATTAATGTTAATTAATTGCAGTTAAAGGAAAATTGGTGGTCCGGAGCACTCCCGATTTAGGGATTTTCTACTGTACTTTCTTTTTGAGCCCAGGTGACCCAATAACGAACTTATTCAAGATTTTATGCAGACTAACATTCTAACCAAGTTTGGTAAAGATTGGATAAAAACTGTAGAATCTGGAGTGTCACAAACATACTGCATATCATACACAGGACTAACAGAAACGTTGTGCTCAGGAGAGCAAAAAAATCAGCATTTTAAGATTAAAAGTAATAATTTTTTATGCTTTTCAAAAATGGACCTTAACAAAAATGTTTACCTATACTGAGGAGAGGGCCATGTCAATAGCTTTACATCTTTCCTTCAAAAACAAGAGCTTATTTCACAAGCTGAAGTATACTAGTAAGTAACCAACAATCACTTAATCCAATCCTTGTTTCCATGACATAATGATAGGAAACTAAGTTTCCAATCCTGATCAGACAGCTCCCAGCAAAGATACTATTTCAATTATCTCTAAATGGGGCTCAAACTCATGCTGTAAGAGGCTAAGCAGCCAGGGGAGTTACAACTCTAATACCGTGCCACAGGCGCCCCATTTAAAACAATTTACAAACAAGTTCAAACTTCAAAACTTATGAACTAGGAGGTAAAACGAGAACAATACCATAGAGAACCAGGTTAAAAGCAGCATTGATTTTTATTACATCTTACCTGATACGCTCAAACTCATACTTGGTGCTACACTTGGCAAAGGGTTCAGGCTTACTCCAGTCCCATAGATAGATATTGTTGCCTGATGCAATGATCAACACATGGTCCACGGGGTGGAATGTAAGAGCAGCAATCACTGTGGAATTCTCCGTCTGCCAGACTTCACATCCATGGCCCTGTAAACAATAAAAATACAAAAGTTTCCATTGTCACAAAATGTGTTTGCCTATTTTATATGGTTATTTTATCAAACCCATACACTTATGATCATAATGGAAATGTCCAGCTAATTAACAGAGGAGGAAGACCAAAGACTTATATGGTATTGTGTGTTATATCTTTATATTGTTTGCTCATACAATTACATTGCAGTACAGCAAGGTCAATATGGCAAAATCCAGCTAAAAAGTTGATGGTGAAAACTTCAAGATAGAGTTATCTAGTTAGAACCAGTAACACATGGCATTCCAGGCATAAAAGTTATGTCATTAGTATAGAACATGTCTGCTATAACAGATACTCACATTAAATTTTCCATCCAAAATGGCAATCAAAACCCATGTAATATTTTTACCTAAGCATGTACTTTTCATTTTTATAACAGGTCTTTGAACAATGACAAAATACCAGTGAATGCATGACTTCATGCAGTTGGAAAAAAACAACAAGCGCAAGCATTTCATACTTAATGATGTTAAGCAATGAAATGATTTTTAATCGTAACAAAAACAAGAGAGCCATAATGACCCTTTATCGCTCACCTGAGTACCATAGACTTTTAGCCCTGGTGGCTATGTTTTTTGACAGATCGGAAGAGCAGAGGAATACATAAAGCTCTTGTGGTTTTCTTAAATGAAGATTTTCAAAATTTTCCTATAGAGCCATATAGGGAAAACAGCTATGCCCCTGGTGGCCATAATTTGAAAGAATCAGAATTCTTTGAAAAATCTTGATACAGAGCCACCTAAGGAACATGTGTACCAAATATCAAGACTCTAACTCGTGCAGTTTCTGACAAGAAGATTTGCTATGTTTTCTACATGGCAATATATGGTCCTGCTGGCCATGTTTTTTTTTTTTGACTAATCAAAATTATTAGAACAACTGTTTGTCACCCTCATAAGGTCAGGGGAGGTTAAAACATTCAGTTTCATTTCCTTTGTTTTAACAATTAATGAACTGATGTCCTTCAACTTGTCAGTCTGGCATTTGACAAATTATGTAAGTAGGTGTGTCATAATAAAACATGTCCCTTCTTGTTTGGAGTTATTTTTTACTTTTTGGAACACAGGCCTAATAATCAATGTTCCAGGTCAAACCAGGGTCATATTTCTCACTATATGTTACTAGAACTATGAAAGTTTATCATAAAAGTATCTATACACTGGTTATTGTCCATTGAGATATACGCTTGACAAAAGCTCTAAGCAAAACTTGAACCTGCAAGTCACTTCTCAGGGGACTTGAATAATTCTCTGCATTCATCAAATAGGCTAAAACAGACTTTCTTTCAGTATGAATTAGCATAAAAAATACATGCCATTCGGGCCAGTTAATTTATAAATTTTACAGGCCTGAAACACATTTTACATGACCAAACTTTCCCCCTTAAAATAACAACAAATGTGCCACTTTTTAGAAAATTTATTCTCTGCAATAAACAACAATTTTTTGAACCGCATTGTCACTTTGTTTTCCCATGAACTTTTATGTTTTCCAGCTTAAACATTTCACAACCAGCTACAAAGGTGCATTTCCTTTTTTTCTGTGTTATTGCCGTCGACTGGCATCAGGTACAATTCATTTTACCTGCTGTGTGCTTGAGCCAAACACGTCCTTCACACCAAGAATCAACAAACAATTGTTGACTATTAGCTTCCTATTTTTTTCCTTCATTCTTAACATTCATCACTCCTAGCCTTTTTTCTTTTTCCTGGTTGTGCCCCTGGTGTCCACTTAAGTGAAGCTATTTTAGTTGATAGCAGAACATAGTCGAAAACATCCTAGTAATGGCACATGGTCTTGTTTGATCACCTTGGCATTTTTCATTACAGATACATACTTAGACCGATTAATGAGAAATTTCAATTGACATAGAAGCACACAAGTCTCAATTACATATTACAAATCAAATAATGTCACAAAATGGCACAAACGCAATGTCTTTTACAGCTAGATGTGTTTATAAGAGTCACATTCTAAAAATAACTACCAGTATATGGAAAACAAAGCTGAGAAATCAGTTGCCAGTCAGGCAACAAACTTTGGAAAACTTACTGGACGATCTCAATTTTTGTCACTACAGGCAATCTGGCATGTGCTAATTTTAATGACTGTTTTTTTTTTAAAATCAGTTAAAGAACGGCATATAGTTTATGCACCTTCCTATGATCTATATTTAAGAAATGACAATATCAGATTTTAATTGACTTTTTTTTAGATATAAGTTGCTTTAAATGCCTCTCAATTATTTGATGACCTTTTTCCTTTTTTTAATGAACTGTTTTTTACAAATTGAACCAGCCTAACTTTATTTTAGCCTTAAATAAAAAGTACAATTAACAGGGCTTAAAGAAAGTGCAGAGGCAGCCTTGCTACAAATTAGAACTAGCAAGCATGTGTTGGATAATTTATTACTGCTAGTGTGTTTTTGTTTACAAGTATCTAAACAGATAATAGATGAAGCTAGTGTTGGTGATTATTGTTTACATATGTGTACAATTTTTGGCTATTTACAATACAATTCTAAATTTTAAACACACTTTGACAGCATTCAACTTACGTAGAGGTCCCAGATTCGAACTTGGCCAGCAAGACATCCACTAGCAAGGATGTTAGGACAGGATGGGTGGTATGCCAGACACCAAGGAGTTCGTGCATGGCCATGAAGAGTTCGAACACACTTCCCTGTGGCAATGTCAGTCACACGCACAGTGTGATCACCGTGGGTAGAGGCCACCTTAGTTCTGAAAGAAACAATACAGGTTAAGAGATTGACCGGTCAGAAAAATATCCTTTTTTAAAAATTTACTGTTTATATGTACAATGACACTTAATAAAAATTCATATAACAAAATAAAAGAACATAGAACAAAATGATCATATACACTGAACTTTATGCAATTTCAAAGGACCTTTTTTATGTTTTATTAAAACAATGTCAAAAGAGAGTCACAATTCTGAAGACCCTGACAAATCTTTAGGCAGAACCACCGACACAATGCAACCTTCTCACAATAAAGTCTTTGTCCCTTATTGGCCACGAACCCATGCAGTGAGAGGCTATCCAGTCATAGGAGTTTCAAGTCAGTATGCAGTTTATAATGTCCAGCTTGGGCTACCAGTCATGAGTGCATTGTTAAAATAATGACTATTCACATGGCCCGTGCTTGCCCACAAACAATTCAAATGAAATTAAATTTGTTTATTCAAACTTACGCATTCATTTATTTCAAAACAGCCATATGATAACAGCACAAACGTATTACAATAATAATAATCAATTTGGCCTGGCATTTGTGCTTGTTTAGAGGCCTTGCCCCTAACAAACATTAATGGGTAGCCTTGACATGATCCCTACAAATTCGAGTGTCATGCAAGGCCTGTAGCTGGCAGCTAGCACTGTATGAGACTGGGTCATCCATTGGTCATGTCCTGAAGTGACCAGTCACTCACCAGGGTCATGTCCCCCTCACCACAATGCGTGAACCAGGAACACACAAAACAGCTAACTCAATGCATGTACTGATAGAGAAACCACAGTATTGTGCTAAGTTTTTAATAGCCCCCATAGCAACATATCTGCAAGGTGAAAATAGAAAGCGATTTTTAAGAATCCTTATGAACTCTGATACAAAATGCTAGTTTGAAAAACAGATATTTTTTACCAAGTACTTAGCAATAGGTCTAGGTATTTTAATCATCAAAATGTTGATTTGCCAAGTCATTATTTTTTGATAATTTATGGACAATTTTGAAGATTTAGACAGTGCTCATTTAAGATTTATGCCAATAGTCATACTTAATCTCTGCTCACTTTGCATGACAACAATGATTAACACTTAGTTCTATATTGTGCAGATTTCTATGTTGTACAGATAGATATACTGATAATATTTTGGAGTCTCTCATCAAAATAATGCAGACATAAAGGATTATTTCACATGTTATGCAACTGGTGTAAGAAAACTGTGTTTGTGATAGGATTTTTATTCATGAGTCATACCATCAAAGTATTCACCCATGCTAATTAACACGAGATAGCATACAATGCTCCATTCTGCCTATAATCCTCACACATTTCCTAAATATTTTCTCTGCAAATAGCCCAATCTGATCTTTAAATCATCAGTAAATGCAACTGTCTTTACAACTGTTATCCTGATAATATATGGATCACTTGATAAGTGTATTGCTTTACACAGGAATTTGCCAATCTAGCTACTCAAAACTATACCAATTTTACATCTGACCTAAAAGCAGTTCTGCATATGATTGGATTTAAGGCAAAGGTCTGTCACATAGTTGAATTTCAGTAGCAGTACAAAATCGTTTAAATGTTTACATAAGTATATTTAAACTTGATGCACATGTGATCATTAAATGCAACATTTAATTAACTTCAATTGAATTAATAAGTTACCAGGAATACAAAATCTAGCTAGAGATATTAGTGCCCCATAATCCTCTACAGTAAAGTGGGTCAACTGGTCGTGTTCAATCCTGACCTTATACATGTACTGAATTCCCCTACAATAAAAGTAGATTTGTGTAGTAAGGGCAGTAAATCTATAACAAAAAAATATGTATGATAGTATACATCCTCCAGCAGTCTTTGTCTTTTCCGAAGCAGTGAATACCGCAGTTCTTACAGCGCTGTCATAATTATAGTGACAATGGCTATGTGTTGAGCATCAATGAACAACATGTACAGCTGTAGATCTGAGATCAATGAAAACAGAATGAATGTCATGGTATCTAAGTACACTTTTCATGTAAATCTTGTGCAGAGCAGAGCAGCATAATTTTCTGGGGTGGTGGGTGAGAGAACTTTCATGTGCAGAGGCACATCTCTAGCTAACCTACAGTGCACCAGTGGTTCTACCGACAAGTCTGGGGTCTTCCTCCAGCAATAAATAGTCAATATGACCATAATTGGGTCAGTGCAATGTAACAAAATACAACCAAACCAAACATTTTTTTAAATAATGCCCTAGTAGTAGCTGGTTGATCTGCATCAGCACTATTTGTCTAATGCATGTATAATTTTACCTTAGTAGCCTTAGACCTAATTTTACCTTAGTAGCATTAGACCTAAGTTCTACTTAGCCTTAACATAATCTGGGAGCTGTTTTATCACGATCTGCACTATTGGCTGGAGAGTACCAGGAAACATCACTAGCTATCTTTCCATACAGTTTTAAGAAAATCACCTAGATTTTGGCAGGAGTTAATTTTTCAGATGGCCAGGCTATGAGTGAACTGGGTAACAATGGCAGCTATGAAACAGCTACTTGAAGCTGCAGGTGACCTTTGCAACCCTTCCTAATGGCTGTTTAGCTGCCCATTCAGGTGGGCTGCTTTTCAAACACAGGAAATTAGCCTTTTCCTCTACACCTCTGTAATATTCCCTGCAGGCTACAGAAGATTCTTCCCGAGTATCTCATCCATTTTAACAAAGACTGCATTTTCAAAATAAAACTACAAGATTTTGTTTAATTCCTAGTGTTCAAGCTAGCCAAATATATAAAAAAAGTTGTTTCTATAATTTAAACTTGAAACATTTTTTATCATTTTATTGACAGTATCATTTTATTGACAGTAAGGTATTTCAATCGAGGAAGACCCCACACAATTGTCTCGGTAGAACCACCAGCACACTGTTAGTCAACTATAAAACCTTCTAACAGTAAGTCCTTCACCCAGACTGACTCTTGAACCCACACGGTCTGGTGAGAGGCTGAGTTGTCAGAATAACAAGCCAGGTTAACCCACTGAAAGGGACAGTTGGTTTTATAACCGAACCTAGGTAATTTCTTTGTTTTGGGATACATCACAGCAACCGATTATGATCATTGTAGCGATGTCCAGCAGTTGTGGGTGGCAGAAAACCCAAGACAAATGTCTGGATAGAACCAACGGCATATTGCAGGTCAGCTCGAACACCTTCGCACAATTAGTCCTTCGTCCCGAAAGGTACTCGAACCCACGCGGTAGGAGGCTAAGCAGTCAGAGGAGTTACAAATCAGTGACACTACCACTCTGCCAAAGGTGCCCCAAACCTCATATGTGTTTTGGGCTTACAGCTTACAGTTTTTATAAAAAAACAACACGTATTGCTTGTAAAACTGCTGCAACAAGTGCTAATACTAATCACATAGCTCCCTGGATGATCTTTAACTAAACTATTTGCCTATACTTGATCAATCTTGTCTGGCTAAAAGTTAGACAAAACAAATTGAGCTTTGCTTTCCAGTGCCACAAAGTCCAAGACATGGAATACCATAGTGATTTTGATACAGCAGTTTATCAAACGATTGACTTTGAAGTTTATAAAATGACTGACCTAGCAGTTTATCAAACGACACAAAATCAAACTGACCTAAGCCAGTTTTCTCAAGGCTGGACAGCATAATAAAAAAAGAAGTTGAAAAAAATGAAAAAAAAAAATTACTAATGAGTTTACTACTGTTTTGAAATGGCTTCCCTATTGAACAAGTCTTCCAAGTTTGAAGTGAATATCTTTGATGTTTTTGGAAAAATAGACGCTAACAAAGTTTTTTTTCTTTGAAAAGTGAAAAATGTAAAGAGTGGTTCTATGGAGTTATATAAGTAAGCTACATAACAATGTAGACTACAAATGTAGCTGTAACTGCTGTTAAGAAAGAACAAGAGAAGTTTTATCCCCTTCATACATCATGGATAAAAATAAGCCCTGTGATCAGGTGTCTAGCCCCATATTGACCTGGCCAAGACAAAACTGACCAGTACTACAACTGGCCAGTAGTAGTGATGACTAGTGGGAGCAGCAGAGATGACCTGTAGATGGCAGCTTGACCTCAGGTCACCCAACACAATGACCATTACATCACTGACATAATAACTGACCGACCCCAGCCATGGGCCAACACTAGGCGAGTCTACCTATATGTTGGTCCCTGTACAGGTGAGGCAGAGGTCTTATCCTTCAAGGACTTTTTGTAAGAAATGGTTTGTTCTCTTTTTTGTGAGAACAGTTTAACATGTCCACTTACTTTTAGGCTAATTGTTTTAAAATTTCATTGACAAGGGGAGGACAAAGCCTTTGATGGTATTGAATGAGGAATAGGTAACAATAATTATTTAAAAGAAAACTAAACAGAGGAAGTCTCAAAAAAAAGCGTAACATTTTTGGATTTGCATGTTATATCACTACTGATGTGTTATCATTCCTTTTTATTTGAAGAATAGCTGTTGTTTAAAGCATGGGTATTAATTATTTATTATATCAACCCAAATTTCACCAGAAAAACATTGAGTGACAAACACACATGTGTTTACCAATGTAACTGAAGGTTATGCAGAGGTCTCTTGTGGTTTTAAACTAGTATCTGTCAGCATTTGTTAATCTGTCTTTAATAACCAGAGTTATGCAAGATCACATAGTTTTAAAGTAATTTTGACTGAACTATGCTTTTTTCTTTTCAAACTCCTGACATCTTTGTCTTGTTTATTATATACACCTCCTTACACTATTTTGCAACTAGGTTTTAAGCAACATGTTTTGGTAAATTTAGCTTTTAAAATGTTTGAAAATAACTAAATATTAGTATCGGTTATTCACTTACATAGCAGGTTATGGGCTTACATATTTAAATAAGCAATTTGACCAGCCCTTGTCAGTTGTAAGCCCAACTTTAGACTATCAGACTAATACAAGCAACTGGATTGTTTCGTTCAACTTGAGTTCTAATTCCTACTATAAACTAGGGACCCAAACAAGGGACCCTGACTGTGACCCCTCTAGAGGGCTAAGCTAAGCTCCCTGCTCCCTGATACACCTTTCCTGACCGCTAGCTGACCTCCCACAGTTGACCTGGTCATGGGTCAATTTAGCCATCCAGCTTGTAGGGAGCACTCAATGAGCATCCACCCTCATAAAATGTAATAGAAATTCCTCCAGTTTGTACCCTTATGTAACTGGATGAAAGGGGGAAAGTGGCCATTTTTTTTCTCCCCTCCCAATGGTTGACTTTCTGGAGTGATCCAAGCCAATTACTACAGGATCCAAGCTTCATTGATTTTCAAATAGGCCAGTGATGGATGGAGGGTGGTAAATATTTCAAATTGGTAGTTTTTTTAATTGGTTAGTACGAGTGATAAGTGGGTGAGGGGGGTGGGTGTTAGAAGTGAAATATTTCAATTTGCAAGTTGAGTTTATTATGAGTTGTACTTTTGAAGCTTAGAAATAACAATTAAGTTATTAAGTGTATCAAAAGAAGATTTTTTTATCTTTTACTGACTAAAACCATTTTCTACAAGTTAAAATTCATGTATTATCAATGTTTTCTTTTAAAAGTAAACTCATGTGCATATTAATTAGATTAATATACATTATACAATAAAATGTTTTATTTTGTATTTGTATTTTTTTTTTTCTGACCTTGTACAAAATACACGCATTTTAACTCATTTAGAAAAGTATTGTTTGAGCATGTGTGCATGCAAACATTGAGGAATAAACCTTTTTTCTACACTTCGAGTCTTAGGACAACTGTTTTAAAAAGCCTATGCAAACCCCGAGTTATATAATAATGTCTTATATTATGAGTCATGGTCCTCTCTACAGCTATATTATATCATTGTATAAGCATACATACCCATCTGGGCTGAATTCTGTGATGAAAGTAGACCTGCAGTGGCCAGATACTGAACATGCCTGAAATATGACAGAAAAAAACAATAACAGTCAGACAATCAAAATAATTGACATTTTGACATTGCCAATTCTAACACTTAACAAGGCTTAGATTAGCCTGGACTGGATCACCTGGTGGTTGGTCATTTTGTCATAAACACTTATTTAGGTTTAGTGAAGAGATCAGGGTAACTTAACTGTTCAATACTAGTGATTTTTTAATAAGAAGGTAACAGTGATTGTAACATATAGTGATCATACGGGAAAGGATGCAGCAACCTGTCACTTTCTTCTTTTTGTCTTTTATTGTTATGCTTTAATTGTTGAGGCCATACTTATATAAAATATGGTCATATTGACTTGACTTCCAGCAGATGGATATAGAGAAGAACCACTATTGTAATGCAACATCTTTATCAAATCTAACTATTGCTGTGTGAAGAACTTTGTTTGAGTGCATTCATTACCGACTACAATTAACAAAAGCAAATGGCATTGGGATGGAAATTAAAGCATGCCGTTGATATGGCATGTCGGAAATGGTGTCCTGAATTGAGGGTTAAAACACTGGCACTTCAGTCAGCTTGAAAACTTTCTCACATTAATCCTGAGTATGATTAAAATTTACCCAAATGCATTGAGGTGCTGACTGATTATAAAATACAAGTCAATGAACTCTTTAAAAATGGCTAACTAATCTGAAAGGAGATATTCAGTTACCCCTTAAAAAGTGCTCACAAGCTTTGAAGGGAAAACATTAAAACAACCTCCACATGAAAAGTATACATGGCTCTGAACAGATTGAGACTAGCAAACAGTTCAGAAATGTCCATATTTATTATCATAAAATAAATACCTATACTGCAAAGCCCACATTAAATTTTGCTGTAAGTAATAAGAGATTGTATACTGTATAATAAATAAAATCTTATTTAAATTAGCCTTAGTAACTTTATATTGAACTTATTGATGGAATAATTGTTCATGTACACAACAGTCAACTGTATGATCAGACTAATTCAATAATGTGTTATCCTGACTAAATCTTTTTTTCTTCTAAATAGCCTTACATATGACAAAAAAAGGTAAAATCATGTATGATAAACAGGAATTATTCCAATCCTATAAAACAGGAAATGATACATATGCCTTATCACTTAAAATACAAAATAAATTGTTTAATAATATCTCTTTAACTGTTGAGGCCTAAAATAAAATACTATTTGTTTCCTCATCCACGACCGACCCGAAAATATTGACACAAAAAATTACCTCCGAAACCGAAATGATATTTTATTTAGTTGGTATGAAAAGCTCCAGGAAGAAAAATGCATATTTTAGAATCATTTTCAGTGCAAAACCAATTGCATGTAAGCATTAGAGCAGTCAGTGGTAATCAGACCCTTGGTGATGACACATGAGAAAATGGTTGAATATTAAGTTTGCATCTCAGTAACAGTAAAAAATGAAGACACAAATCGTTCACTGGTTTCTAAGAAAATTTGCAAGTTGTCAATAAATAGAAAAATATATTTGACCAACCTACCTACCCATACTTCATCTGCTTGGGTCGGGATAGGGAAACAAAGAATATCTGAAATTTGGCCCGATTTACATTTTTAATATCAAACAACTTAAATAATTATAAACAGAGTCTTGGTCCAGTGATCCAAGAAACCTTTTAGGAATGTCTGCACAATGCTTTCTGAATATATTAAAACTAAATCACCGATCTGATTTCCGTATATAAAGAACATACCTTGTTTACAATATTTTCTGTGATCTTCTGCTCCAGTAGCAATTCAATTTGTTTCTGCTGGATGGCAGACTTCTGTTTGCGTAGACCGCCGTATTCA
>CM017556.1:49966389-49998889 GCA_007844125.1 Sinonovacula constricta | reverse complement strand
TCCTTTTGCCGACTAACCGTTCCAAGGTGGTCACTGCTGTTTTTTCTTTTTGTGTGTGTTATTTCTCGTCTCTGTGTTTTTTTCACCTTAACATTTACCCTGTTTGAGTTTGTCAGAGGAAGTTTAGGTTTAAATATCTGTGGTAATTCCTATATGACATTTTCTTATTTACCTGAGTAAATTTAAAAGCGCTTTGGCGCGTTTTGATTTTACCAACCTATGGGGAACACAATCCGTGAAAGACAGCTTGTTCGTGTATAGTTTAATTATCAGAGACTCATCTCATCTCTTTAATAATCATTGTCCAATGAATAAAAATAACATTGCCTGTTAATGTGAATAAGTCGCTTTAAATCAATATAAAAATGTGTTATGTTTTGTTTTAGGTGTCAAGTAATTACCCTATACTGTGGCTTTGTCGCCTTTGATGTCTTGGCGTTGTCCCAAACTGGCCACACAAACATACAATTATTTTGTTGTTTTTTAAATTCAAATCTGTTTAAACATTAAACCTGCAAGAGACAGTCCATGTTATGACATTGTGACGAATGAAAGAAAATTTATCAAAGATTACTTAAATAAAAAATGCATTCATGTCATGCTGGATTTTACGTGCTGCTTTTATCTTGTTTAGAAAGAAAAAGGGAACGAGTGTGTATGTGATCGTGTTTGATTGCATTATTTGTATTCTCTCCTATCAAGCCTCCTATTTGTGTGCATTGATTTCATTGCGCAACTTCAATTCTGGCATATTTTATTTATTTATAGTGAAATGAACTTTGGCAAGTGCTGCGTTTTACCGTTTTACCAAGTATCACCCTCTACATAATTAGCCCTTTAACGACGAACCGACCAAGGTAAAGTGATTTAAAAGGACAAAGGGTTCTATAGCCTTTGATGTTTTCGTGTTTTTATTTAATCGGGAGAATAATTTCATTGTAAAACTATTTCTATACAGACTAAAATATTAAAGGCGCTGCTTATCTATGTGTGCATGAAGTGTTATCACTTGACATTTGATTGTCTTTCTAAGTGGACTTTCTTCTGGAACGTTAAAATTCAACACCATCGCATACTTGAAGTAAAAAGCAAATAAAAAAAATAATATGACACTAAATGTACTGGCTAAGTTGTTTTCTAATCATATTAAATTATTGAAGAAAAATACAAAACAATCACGAAGTTATCATTGTTTGGGTGGAACAACTGTGCGTTTTACATAAAATGTACAAGTCAAAAGTCGCTTGATTTGTTTTTATGTTTTCCCTTAACAGACTAACTTGAAACAGTCATTGGTTGTTTACATGTCAAATTTTAAATGAGCGTCTTGGATCTAGTAGGTAAGATGGACTCCGGATTGTTGAGTCCCGGATTCGAACCAAACCTACTTCGAGATATTAGCCCTAGGGTAATACTATTACTGCACACATTACTCCAGGCAGATACAACTGGGACTATTAGAATATTGGAACTACTAGAATTGGGACTATCCACAAAGTGGGCAGTCGAGAACGATTTATATAACAATTTACTTCCCATTCTTCTAAAACAGACAGAAGAAAAGGTTGAAAGAAACTAAAACGCACTTGCATGTATATGTGTACGAGGATCATCCATTTAAAAAGTAAGACTGCATAAGTTTCTTAATTAGCATGTCATACTTTCAGGTTTTATGGTTAAAATCATTGGACAGTAAGAGTTACATGTGTCAAATTAATGTTAATTAGGTACTTGTATTTGATACCGGTTGCTGGGAAACCATAGTTTATGTTTGATTTGGCTTGCCATCTTTTGTTTGAGAGTTTTTCTTTAGTCTTCAGCCCGGATTTACTGGAGCAGTGTATTCGGAATGTAGGTCCAGGGCGAAGTCTGGCATGCCTATAGCCGTAAAATAGGCTGCGTATGGCAAACCTTCCTAATAGTTTGAGTAGCATAGTGACGTTACACGCCCATCTGGGGCACTTGACGTTTCGTCATGTTTCTGTTGAGTGACGTAAACAAGTCCCAGTCGATTTTGTTTTGTATGCGTTAAGGCTGCTACCCTTTTTTTTTGGCTCCGAGAGCGGCGCCTCTTGCGTAATGCATGTTTTATGGCAACGATAGTGCAGCAGCCAATAGCACGATGTCGCAGTTGTTCTGTGAGAGTCTTTTCAGAGAAAAGAACAGAGTGTTCCGTTTTGTGAAAAGTGTAGCTTGCAACAGTCAAGTGTAACTTGCAATTATAAAACGTAGCGAGCATTACTAGGAATCCGCAGCCGAATGGCGAGGTCTTGTTTATCAAAAGAAACTGAGTATGCCGATGTTAGCAAAGAAGCTTGTGATTACAGATGTAGCAGACAAAAAGGAAGAAAGCAAAGAAGTAGACAGTTTAGTTCCCATCAAAGTAACTATTCGTCTAAAATATCTATATAATGAACCGACAGTATAGAATTAAGTATCTAGTCCGCAGGATAGCCATCTTTTTGCTTATAGCGCATGCTCTCTACGGCTGGTCACATCCTTGTCGTTTCTTATTGGCGCCGCTCTTGAGAGCGGTGCCTCTTATGGAATGCATTTTTTATGGGCGAGATAGTGTAGCAGTCAATAACACGATGTCGGACGTGTTCCGTGAGACACTTTTCAGAGAAAAGAACCAAGTGTTCCGTTCTTTTTATTATACACTGATTGACTCTTTGTCATGATCTGTTGCTAGTTCTCCGTTACTGACCTGAGCAAAAATCGTCATCACCTTGAAACTTATTTGTTTTATTCTAAATTTCCCAGAATTTGGCGATGTCTGATTTGAAAAGGGCATGTAAATACTGAAGCTCCTTAAAGTAGTTCGTCTCCGCACACTTTTATAATATTTGAAGTACTTCAAATCCCGTCAAATCCTTTATAAAACTAAATTTAAACTTGCATGCTCTTAGTTTCTTCGCCATAGTTCAATGAGTGACCTCCTACATGGAATTAAATCACACGTTTAAAAATAATGAACATGATTTGCAAGCTCATTAATAGGCCTTTAGTAATGACACATTCGAGAAATCAATTATTCTTTAATAAAGTTATCATCTGGTTTAGTAAGAACAAAAAATAAGTGATATTTTGATTTTTAATAGATCATATCATATCATCTATCTAGTCTTAATATTTTAACCAAATATTTCTTGAATGATATTTTATGTTGATACATGTATGCAAAAATGAACGACAAAATGAACATATAGATGGTCAGGATGGTGAATGCAACTGGTTGGCTGACGTTACGGGTCGGGATCGTGATGTTGACCACTCCAGTGAGAATGTTGGCCAGCAGGAAATAGAGGAGTCCATTGTAGTTGACAGCGTACAGTAGACTGCACGAGTGGTTAGAAACCTCGTTCTGGTTGATATCTGCAAACAGGAGAACAACACTTATAAAAAACAACAACGGCAGCAACAGCTGAAAAAGTGGTAGCAACGATAACAGCAACAAAGTTAGCAGCATCGACAAACAACAACAACAACAACGGTAGCAACAGCTGAAGAAGTGGTAGCAACGATAACAGCAACAAAGTTTACAACATCGACAAACAACAACAACAACAACATCGACAAACAACAACAACAACAACGACATCGACATCGACATCGACAAACAACAACATCGACAAACAACAACAACAACAACAACGTCGACATAACAACAACAACAACAACAACAACATCGACAAACAACAACAACAACCACCATGAAATAGAGAAGAAAAGCATTAGTACATGTAACAGCAACAACAGCACAATTCTTGAAATTAATAACAGCACCAAAATTAGCAACAGCACATTTGACAACAAATACAAAAATACGAATTATAACACCCTAGACCGCAGGAAAAGCACAATCCGATTGTATATCCCCAGATATATACAACTGAAAATTTGCTAAGGATTTCATATA
The DNA here is from genome assembly GCA_007844125.1 of Sinonovacula constricta. Taxonomy (NCBI): domain Eukaryota; kingdom Metazoa; phylum Mollusca; class Bivalvia; order Cardiida; family Solecurtidae; genus Sinonovacula; species Sinonovacula constricta. The sequence goes on along the minus strand of CM017556.1, from coordinate 49,994,970 downwards.
ATAAAGTATACTACTTTTATTAAGTTGTGGCGGCATGTTTCTCGTGCAAAGTATACATATCCATTCAATAACTGCAATTCACTTATATGAGACCCGAATACCTCTGATTTTATTTTGTGATAATATGAACAAAATATCTAATGTCAAAAAGCTGGTCCGTAGCATACTTTGAGTAGTACATATGGAATGTATGCACTTATCAAACCCGCATGTGTCTATGAGAATACATGTACTTATGTAGTAAATAAGTTAAATGACAAATGAGTGACATCAACAATAAAGTTGAAGGCGATCGCATACTACATGCATATTTATAAATTGAGATATTTAAATATTTGACGGATAAAGCGTAAAATATAAATTACAAGAAGAACAAAGAATAAAAACTTTTTTCAAAAAGACAAAATGACATTGACTACTAACCCCCGATTAAGCCTTGTTCCAATTTTAAATGCCGTAGGTAGGTCACAAGAATATCGATGAACAGGCCGCGAGCAATTTGTAACGTGGTCACAAAAATCTGAAAAGGGAGAAAACAATGTTTTAATAAAGGGTCAAATTTAACTTTTAACTGATCTGTATAGTAAATGTTTAAAACTGATTATGAAGATAGGTTTTTATTCTACAATCACAGAAAAATAAAACAATAGAAATTGTAGTCAAAGACAATAAGACGTCCTTTATTATTACTAATGCTGCATTGAAAGCTCTTTGCAAGCTTTGGGGAAATTAATGTTCAAAGAATGTTGCACAAGTTCCTTTCATTTTAAGCCATTAGCCGTGTGATTCAAAGTTACATCGATTGGATAATTGATGTATTTTGATTTACAGTTTCGAAAGCGTCCATACTTACAATAAAGAAGAGATAAGCTAGGTTGGCGAAGCGTCTGGAGGGCATCTGTACATGGGTCCATGCCCACTGGAGGGCCAGGTACGAGCCTAGACTGATTGCCGCCAGCTGCACCGACACCACACACCACTCCCACACCGTCTCCCTGGACACACAAACGCGGGAACATTGTACAAAAAAGTGGTAAAGATAGATAAAATCTTGCATTTGATTGGAGCGGAGATAGGAAGCTATTACAAAGAAACGAGTATTGTCGAATTTTCATTGAAATAGGCAACCTTAAACTCAGTTATCCCTTCACACCGACCCAAACGTTATTATATAAGTCACAGAATACGAATTTTAAAGTAAATGTTGAGGTTTTTAATAAGAATATATTGTTATGTACAGCAGTACACCAGCGTTTAAGGTTACGCTAGTCAGGTTAAGGGGTTGTTTATCGGTGTAGTATTAATGACGTATTTCGCATGACGTAGCTTTCGCGTAATAGCTAGAAAGAAAAGGATCATGCTAGAAAATTCATTTGTTTATTTTTAACTCGTGAATGTTCTGGAGACTTCTGCGTTCTAGAAATTCTTTGGGTCTATATAAGTTTACGATTTAAGTTTAAGTTTTGGACATAAAGTTTGGACAGACAGTTTGGAAATACTTGCAGCTTCTATATTAGACCTTTCTGTGTTGGAACTTACGTGGACTTATTATATTCTACAGTGATATAAATATTAAAGTGTTAGATTAAGAATTATATTAATTATATTCGTGTATTGTTCTACCTTTGGATTATTTCAACTGTGCTTATCTACGAGGACATTCTACCGACAACTCTTTAGGATTATTCGACGTTGGTTTATTAATTGGGCTATTAAAGGGACACCTCCTAAAGGGACAAACTAAGCTAACATTTATTATCCATTCTCAAATTTTGTCTGATATATTTGTTATTATTTTGTTACGCCATAGATTTAATTGTTTATTAAAATAATACATTATTGTACTAGTTTGTTGCTGGCTTGTTCTTTCTGTTACACTATTTCGTCGTTTAGTAAACGTGCCAATTTATTAATAAAAATTAAATAGCGACACCGGTCGTAACAATATGACAAAGTCCTATGCGCATTGCAACATATACCGTAATTTGAAAAGACACAGGACAAAGGTATATCACATGCAAGCCAAGTGAATAGTAAGAACAAATTTGTGATGAGTCATTTATCGAAAAGAGCAAACCCGACAGTTACCGCCTTGGAACGGTCAGTCGGCCGACTGGGGTGCTTAAATTGGTTCTACAGAGCTCTAACCTCGCTCTTCCTGGTGGGTTTCTCAAATACAAGCAATGGAAAGAAAATCATCTATTTGAAGACAAAACGTCAAAGCACTGATGTTTTCTTTAAAAAGTTATGATGAAAGTAGTGACGTCAGTGAAAAACAAGAGAAGTTCTTTTCCCTTAGAAGATTATTCAAAACAACTTAACATTTATGTTTCATGAAGACAAACCAAACACTCCTTTTTTAATTTTGAAAACAAAACTCATATCTTTTATGCATTTGAAGTATGTTATGGCACATAAACATTACAAATCAAGTACACCGTCAAGTAATTTATACTTTCATAAATTTTGTCAACATAATATGCCTGTGTTTCGCACCATCTAATGACTGTCGGTATGGCTTGGTTTTTCAAGGCGACTTGGTCACAGTTTTGGGAAAGTACATAACACAATGAAGCACACAATCAGTACTTGATATGCATTTGAATTATTGCGTCATTATGGATCATATCAGCGTATTGTTTTTAAACGACGTTTGCACGTGACGTATTATTTCCGCATGCGCTGTTCGGATATACAATATAATAGTATATTGTACTAGGTTGTTGAGACAAAAACGGAGAAAAAGATAACAGTAAAAGTGGTCTTACAGGTCATTTTTTTACACTGACTATTATATAACTATTATATAATGAAGATAACACATTATTGTGATATACGTATGAAAAAGATTGTTTGTAGAATCAAAATTTAGATTTTTCATCATAGTAGAGATCAGTTTATTTTGCCGTCGATTATTTGCTCTTCCTTTATGATAATTGGTATTGGGGACAATACTTTTTATATATTGTTACATTCCTATTTATATTTATGTACATATCTTTGTCCCCACGACTGTAAGTATTTTCCTTTTTATCCAACATTTATATCCAATGCACATTAAAACCGGACCAAAACCACAACCAAGTTTAGAGGCATATACCTCTGTCTCATGATGAGCCTCCCCAGCTGCACCCCTATGAGGTACACAGCCAGATGTCCTACACTGGATGCCAGTCCCTCTCTGTTGGCGTCTACGAAACCCACGCGGGACGAATCACCATGGGAACCAAACAGTATGAGAAGCTTTAGCTGGCTCTGGGACAGGTAGTATTGATACACAAGGATGATGGCAGGTCCAAGGAAGAACCACAGTCGTCTGGGTGTGATACGGAACATTAGGGATGATCCGAGCTGTGAACAGAAAAATTCCGTATGAAGAAAGGGGATTATTTTTAAAAGCGAGCAGAAGTTTAGTTAATTTTGCGTATTGTACTCTGGTCAATAATAAGGTCTGTAAGCATTTGGTCACAAGAACAATAAAGATAACAAGAGGGTTAATAAATAAGAATAATAGTTTTGTTACCATGTGATCGCAAAACAAAGTAACATTCTCTAATTTTGAAAATCCTCATCCTGACATTTTGCCAACGTTAACTGGCACATTCAGATTATAACTCTAACTGGTGAAGAAGACCTTCAATCAGTACAATAAGTTAGATTGTTGTTTTTAGCAACTTGATCACACGTCAGTCTGAAACAATATGTTGACTGGCAGGATACCGACTCAATAATTTAAAAATATTTGAAGTGAGTTTCTGTGTGCCATGTTCCTACTCTAAACTGTGAAAAATTTCAATTTGCTTACATAAGATAATTGGACTTTAGGTAACTTTAATTAAGAGGAGTACAATTATACACTTGTTATCAACTTGTCATTGCTAAGATGCATAATTTATATGATAATTAATGTTTTTAATAGGATAACGGGTCTAAAACTTTGCATTTAATTGATGATTTTAAGGAATCCAGCCAGGCTGCACAATCATTCTGTCGTCATTAATAAATCGTGGCTTGTATTAATACTAAATTAAATGACATAGCTTTACTGCATTGATGTGTTAAATAGTGTCCTTTACTGAAAGCGCAATCGTTAAATATAACATAATAAAGAAACGTTACCTTCAATACAATTTTAACTATAGTGGCGTACGGTGAATAATTGAATAATTTATCCCTTTGTCCACGATGTAATGTAGGATCGTTTTCTTCAATGAAGGTAATTAGAAAATACCAATGAACTCGTCCTACAGGAGTGAGTAAAATTTTTCGCGAAAGGAAAGTAAAGGTTTACTTTTTTGCATGCACAGGCGTTTGATGGTGTGCTGTAAATGAACAATGTTCGTTTGCTGGACATGTTCCTGTGTTATACAACCCATGTTATTACAAAAAAATATATTATAAATGTAGTAAAGTTTTTTTTTGTACATTAACCATATTGTCCTTATTAAATATAGTCCCATTGTAAATATCTTTAATGTAAATGGAATGTTATATTATCCTACTTATATGCCAGATTTTTATCATGGGAAACATAGGGACGTAAAAAGTCCAAATATCAGAGAATCCGAGGCAGAATTACAACAGTTAATATGTCTTAAAATTGTCTTAACACTAATTCTTTTCTAGTCATTGCTGACAGTTGAATTTCTTAATTTTCCACACAAATATATGAGTTTTAAATTAACCAAACAACGTAAACCTTCAGTGTGTACCTTAATTTTATAAAATACAGTCCAAAAATGATTCAACTGTACGCAAAATAATGTTTACATTAATATGTACAAGACAATAGCTTATACATCCAATTAAAGAAATGCAGAGGCGTCCATGATGTAGTGGTAGAGTCGCCGATTTTTAACTCATCCGAGAGTTTAGCCTCTCTCCGTGTAGGTTCGAGTCCCGTTCGGGGCGAAGGACTTAACGTGGGAAGGTCTTCCAGCTATTGTTACCTCCCAGATATTTGTCTGCGGTCTTCCTCTTCCAAATGGCTGGACGTCGCTATAATGATACCAATTAGTCGATTCGATGTATTTAAAAAAACAAACAGACCAAAGAATGCATTAAAGTTATGAATAACTATGAGAAGTCTAGACACAGGTTTCGGTTTCAATTTTAATTAAGAGATATTACTCACCTTAACCGCAGCAAGGGTGAAAAAGAAATTCCAATGAACTCCATATTCGTGGTACGATACAGAATAATGGACGAGCGAGTTGACGGAGTATCGTAATACCCCCAGGACGAGTAAAGGACTCGTCTCCTTTATTGTTGTGGCAAGATGTTTTAGGAACCTTAGAATAAAAAAAGTGAAACCGGCATGTACAGATAATTATCACTAAGCATGTCGCATTTGTCAACAACATATACATTGTATATATATAATATATATTCGGCGCCGTATGACCAGTTAAGTGTCGGTGAGCCGTAAAACCCAAATAAATAAATAAATAAATAAATATATGTACTTCTTTTCTATCTACCAACGGCTTCAGTATAAGGTTAAACATATTTTAAAATTTATAAGTATTGATCCTTATCATACTACTCCCATCAGACAGTTCCCAGAAGGGAGCTGTCTGATTTGGATGTACCCTATGGGACGACAGTTGCCAGAAGGGAGCTGTTTGATTTGGATGTACCCTATGGGACGACAGTTCCCAGAAGGGAGCTGTCTGATCTGGATGTACCCTTTGGGACGTCAGGTCCCAGAAGGGAGCTGTCTAATCTGGATGTACCCCATGGGACGACAGTTAACAGAAGGGAGCTATCTAATCTGGATGTACCCTATGTGATGAGTTATCAGAAGGGAGCTGTCTAATCTGGATGTACCCTATGTGACGACAGTTGCCAGAAGGGAGCTGTCTGATCTGGATGTACCCTATGGGACGACAGTTACCAGAAGGGAGCTGTCTAATCTGGATGTACCCTATGTGACGACAGTTACCAGAAGGGAGCTGTCTGATCTGGATGTACCCTATGGGACGACAGTTACCAGAAAGGAGCTGTCTGATCTGGATGTACCCTATGTGACGACAGTTACCAGAAGGGAGCTGTCTAATCTGGATGTACCCTATGTGACGACAGTTACCAGAAGGGAGCTGTCTGATCTGGATGTACCCTATGGGACGACAGTTACCAGAAGGGAGCTATCTAATCTGGATGTACCCTATGTGACGACAGTTACCAGAAGGGAGCTGTCTAATCTGGATGTACCCTATGTGACGACAGTTACCAGAAGGGAGCTGTCTGAACTGGATGTACCCTATGGGACGACAGTTACCAGAAAGGAGCTGTCTGATCTGGATGTACCCTATGGGACGACATTTACCAGAAAGGAGCTGTTTGATCTGGATGTACCCTATGGGACGACAGTTACCAGAAGGGAGCTGTCTGATCTGGATGTACCCTATGTGACGACAGTTCCCAGAAAGCTGCTGTCAGATTTGTATGCAGACTATTCGTGCTTATTAGGCAACTAATTAAAAACTGAAGTGACACATGCTAACATAAATCTTTTTTGTATAGCAAAGTTTACACGTTTAAGTCAAACTAAATAAAAAAGGAGAAATATATTGCAATCACACTAGAAAACTTACAAGGATCTATGAATATCAGTTGTACTAACATAGTACAGTTATTGTATTTTTTGATAAGTCGCCAAAAATACATTTGCACCCTAGAAGTTTGAAAACAAGAACACAAAATTAAAAACAAATAACAATACGTAGATAACAACATACAAGTGAATTGAGAAAATGTACGCGAGCATACACAGTATGTCAAACTCTGCAGAAACGTGCTTCTTTGGCCACCTGACTTCAGAAATGAGTTATCTCATAACCATTCAAAATAACACAGTTTCCTTCGTGGATTGGACAACAATTTATTTCGTAGAATCACATTAATCAAATTTCTCATCATTCAAGTGGCTGATTTACACATAGTGTCAGGGGTACAAAATCTGACACATTGGCTAACCCTTATCTGGCTGCATACAAACAGCCTGTATGTAATTCTTTGTTACACAGTCATGACTATAAGATATAAACTGCATTCCCAATATTGATTAATAAACACAGCATAAGAAGGTAAAAGTGTAGATTCTGATTAGACGGTCGCTGTCTGATCTGCATATACACTATCAAGTTAATAGCCTGATCAATGTGTGCAAAGCAGGTGAAGTTTTAATAAACCATACTTCTTGTATTTATCAATTTCTTATCAGACGAACAAAGGTCAAGAGATGATTTTACCAAACAAACTTTTAGATAAACATAGTTTTCACTTGCACTGAAATATGTCGAAGATATGCAAGTCGACAATTTGAGGACACCGTTGAATGTTGAACGTTTTGGATCAAAGATAATGCCAATCATTTCACGATTTTTTTATTGTTACTTTACTTTCAAAATAAGGAAAGGGATTGACGATATTTTACTTTATTTTGAAAGTATATATATATATATATATATATATATATATATATATATATATATATATATATATATATATATATATATATATATATATATATATATACGCACGCACGCACAGAGAGAGACAGACAGACAGACAGAGATAAAGACGGACGGACAGGCAGACAGATAGACAGACAGACAGACGGACAGACAAACAGAGACAGAAAGACACACACACAGAGACAGAGTCTGAGAGAGAGAGAGAGAGAGAGACAGACAGACACACACACACAGAGAAAGAAGAGACAGACAGAACAGAGTCAGACGCAGTGAGAGAGAAAGAGAGAGAAAGAGAGAGAGAGATAGAGAGAGAGAGAGAGAGAGAGAGAGAGAGAGAGAGAGAGAGAGAGAGAGAAAGACAAACAGACAGACAGAGGCAGAGACAGAGAGGCAGACATACATACATACAGACAGAGATATTTAAAGAGAATTTTAACGATCTTTCACCTTTTGATTATCAGATGATGACTATTTGACTATTTTAAAATCAAATAAACCATTGAAAGATAAAACTAAACTAAAAAGTAAAATTAACACATGCTATTCAAAACTTTTTGTCCTTATGTCAGCGAACTTCCGAGTTTAAATGAGCGTAGAGTTTAAACGGAATTAGTACGTGTTAGCACGTAGTTATACAAGAGGTAGGTGTTTAACTTGCATTTATAACCTTATAGGACAATATGAAATGGTCATATGACAATTAATTAATGCGTATGTTTGAAAGTATAACTAGCACTATACTAAAGCAGAGATACAATTAATGTGAAAGTGACATAGCACATCGAGTCGAGACATTACACATGTAAAGAAAACCGGCGTTCAGACATATGCGTTGCATCTTAATATGAACATTTATATACGAACAAATAAATAAAGATGATTCGGATTTACGCAAAATCATATCTTAGTATGTGTGTTGTATTGACTCACTATTTAAGGCACATATAATAGGCTCTTGTATAAATGATTAAAGTTCGGTAGAAACATACATGGGGCTTCTATTTCCAACATTTGATCTATGGTGAGGTCATTTACATGTATATACAATTACATGGATTATGATTTCAATAAAAATGTTGTTTCATTGTATGCTACTCCCTTCATAAATATCTAGATCGAATACATATTAAGAAAAAAGATAGCACCAAGCACACTAAAAGGCAGGGGCGTGCCTGCCGTTACGCACTTACGCACGTGCGTACAGTGGCTTCCAGAAATTGAAAAAATAAAAACGCCAAAAAGCGAATAAAAATCGTCGCCTAACCCGGGTTAGGCACTACCTGTAAGATCTAGTTGTTTTCATCATTCAAATAAATATTATAATTTAAGATTTTGTACAACTTCTTCTGTAATCAATGATGTATTTTGGTCTTCTGCTGTAAAGCAGTTCTGCGCACTGTTCGCCTTTGACCTGCATGAATTCATTATTGAATCTTGACAGTGTTTTTTTTTATAATTTCGCATCCATGAGTGCGTGTATATATGTACATACGTTTGAAACTTTTTTCATCGCTGTTCATTCTAAACATGTCTATTGTTCTGATTATGTAACTACCATCATTTTCTTGTTTGACTATATATATATTTATAGTCTTAATTTTACTACTGTTACTTGTTTTCAGGAAAAAAATGTTTTGTATACATCATGAAGCGATATAAAGACACCTGAAAAAGTATGACGTATTTTCTATTTCAAGTGATAGTTATTGACAATTTTTTATGTTTAAAAACGCCCCAGAATGCAGCTACTGCGTTATGTAGTAAAAAAAAATTTCCGGGGGAGCATGCCCCCGGACCCTCCTAGCAGGAGTGCGTATACACAAAAGTCGTCTAGGCACGCCCCTGCTAAAAGGCACAACATGTACAGTACTCGTTTGCTTTTCGGCTTATCCTACAGGGACGACCGAGAACATTGGACTCACCGTTCCTGTGACTCGATGCCTCTTGCTTCTGGGGACAGCACTGCATTTGCGAGGACGAAAAACCCCAGGCCGGTGTCCATCAACGTGGTACCGTATATCCTGGACTTGCAGAAATAACTTGGAAACAATTTCTTAAAATCCACTGCTAGAATTGAAAATGCTGTAAAAATGTTTGTGAACGCCCGGAAATATGTAATGGCGGGTGAGCCATTTTTCATCGGTATAGACCAGAACTCGGCTGTCTTGATGGCGGATCGGGTACTTTTCTGGACGAGTGCTTGAAGAACTAGAAGGAAGATTATTGTACACATCGCCACACATATATACTGTGCATGGATGTTTAGAACAGTCACTATGAGCTCCACTGGAAAGACGGCTATAAGGAAATCCACCAACAGGTTGGTGCTGAAATGGGAAAAGTTCAGATGCTAAAATCCAAATATAGATCTTCTGGAATGAGTATAAGCTGTTAACAAAAAGGGACCTTCTTACTAACCCTTTCTTAAAATATTGCATATGTTCCAAATTATTGTCTGATGGTGCTGTCCTAAACTTTAGAATCTTACATTAAAAACAACAACAACACGAACGGTATTTTTTTCTTTAATTTATTTCCTACCTCTTGATCACACAATTGTTTATGTCAGACACAACTTTTAAAGTCGCCGTATTTTAACTGTCATTATCTTCAAAGTAATTCATTAGACATACAAAAGAAACTCTTTAAAAACATGCAACTAAAGTGCAATAAATTTAATTAAAATCACTATCCTAATGTCTTTATTTCAACAACAATATAAAATATAATAATGGCTAGTTTGTTTTAATTTAAACAAAGCCTCGAGTCTTCGTCAGTCATAAACAACACCGTATTACATGCTACTAATATACAAATAATTGACATACATAACAAAACATCAGCAATTAACACAACACATCAACCTGAATTGGGTTCCTTGCCGCTGTAAACATGATGGGTGCAGTACGGAGACCAGATCCCGAATGACCGTTGGCAGTGTTGCCGACACAATGATCAACGCTATGAACTCCGCCGACGTTCCTGACACGCTGCTCGAACTTGACCGGACAAACGGCCGGCCGAGCTGTGACACATCCTGGTCTGTCACGTTCGAATAACTCATGATTATGTTATTTTAACTAGTAACAGGTTCTGTCAATTCAAACCATACCTTCTGGCCTGTTACACAATATACTGCATCTCTTATGATCGGTAAAGTTTAAATTGTGATTGCAAAAGAGGCTTAAAACTTGACGATTAATTTTTTGTTTTCGAAAACCTTATAATGGTCTACAGCCGGCTTGTGATTGTTAAAAAGTTGAAGATGTATTTTATCTACATAGTAACGTCAGACTACATGATGTTTGATATCATTATCTTAACAAGTTTAACTTATCTCAAACTTAAACAGTATCAGGCCATCGAAAACGTTATATGTTTAACCATGTGGTCATGCAATAATTTTAAATTACCCAACACTTTACTTGTCTTTGTTTATTATTTTGACAATTTCAATAGCTAAATGATTCACCCTCCTCTTTTAAAGCCAAACACTTCAAAGACGGAGTTTGAAACCATGTGAGTCATTTCACTTCAAATACATCATCCATGTAATTTCTAATAAGATTAATTAATGAGCCACTGACACAAATATATACTTAAGTATTTATTGATGCATATTTCATGATAAATCGCTGCATTCATGCATTCCGATGGTAAATATTCCTCCCAAACACAGTGAATGACTTTCCCGTATATATCTCCATTTGTCCACTAGCCACAAAAAGATAAAATATTCCACAAAATTAATTTCCTAGGGAAAATAAAAACTAATTATTTTAATCCTTTTAATTTTACCATAAACATCCTATAAGTTTTGAAAACAACACCTGATTCATTTGCATAAATATGTCATTGTTTTCATAAATCGGACAATTGCGTTAAGGTTACAACTTTCAATTTTACGTCCAACAAGAATACTCTTCAAATAACCGACTTATCATAACGTTGCACGCAATAATACACTACAATGGTAAAATAGACTACATCTGGTTGTGCCCTTATATCGATTGGATAATTGTAGATAAGCCTGCCACCGGACTTTAGTTTAATTTAAAGGTGGTATACAAATAAAATTTCAAATGTTTATTCAAGCATTTAAATTTAACAACAATTGAAGAAATCACATAAATGCATTGATTAATAAATTTAAGTTAGCCTAGAAAGGGTACTGGATTTCTTTTTGAGTTTAAGATTAAAAAAAAGGTTGTTTTATATAAGTCAATAATGTCACTTGTTTTCAGTTTGTTAAATTTTGTGTAAGTTGGTCATCAGTCTTAAAGCTGTACTTATGCATGTGGTGAAGACCATTAACTGTCAATGAGCCAGTAAAGCTTTTATAATTGGTAATACTATTATTGATAATAAACAGAACAAATCGGTCTAAGGAGGTTGACAGCATAATATATTTTAATACCAATTATCATCCAATTATTTTTCTTTTCTATCAAAAACACGTGTAAATCGTCGGATCTTGACAAGCTAGTCTACAATCTGGATTAGGCTTTAGAGTAGCTGTACTTCATAATTTAACCTGGTATTTAATTGTACAATTGACGGATTGTCGCCTTTAAGCTGGATCATTTTGTCTCGTATCCCGCTGAAAGCGAAATGATCAAATAATATAGACCCAAATCAGTCAGCTCCCTGTAGGGGTTGGTTGATCAAGACCTACACTTCTCCATCGTAAATAAGCTTTGTTTAAAATGTAAGAACAAGAATTATTTAATAAAAAATAACAGTTATGTATGGATATTTACCAAATATAACAGACTAGCTTATCGAAAGTTTTAATCGGCAATGACCCGGTGAGGCTTTATTTCCATTGCACATCAAGTTTTCTAACATGTAAACTTCTGTTGCTTTAGAAGGGTTTGTAAATCCCCAACGAACACATATCCCTAATATATACAGATAAGTCACGTCTCAGCTAATAAACTTTAAAGCAAATTCCTAAAGCAGCCTTAAGAGGAATTCAACATATTTACTTATGATTTAATTTAATTTCAATTTTCTCATATGCAACATAATTGCGATGAGCACAGATGTTGTTTGAAATATTTTCTTAAAGGATAACGTGGTGAAAGCGGAAAATTTATCATTGATTTTATTTTCTTCATTGTTTAAAGGTGTCATTAAATGTGTATTTGTTAATTTATATTCTAGTTAAAAATATTTAGTAAATTATATTAAATGTTATCTATTCAACCTTCGATTCGTTTCGTTTATGCTACTTTCAAAGCAATGGTATGCCATACTACATTTACAGACAAACGTTCAAATCTCGTTATTGTGCTAACAGAGAAACCCCTTATTTCATACTTTCAATTCAGCATCGATAATAAAAAAATGTTTCAGTGCATGCAGAACTTCCTGTCAGACTGAAGAATGTGTAACTTAAATGGACAAAACGTGCTATTGAAATCAATGTCAGGTCATAATGCCCCCCCCCCCCCCCCCCCCCCCCCCCCGAAACAATGTGACCAACATTATTATTATATATTAATAATATTGACACAACCAGTTGACAAGAAAAAAATGTGATAGACACCTCGTTGGGCCTGACTATTCAAGTACAAATGTTTTACTGACAAACGCCATTCAAATTCATTACATAGTTCATGTTCAAACCTGCATGAAAACACTGAGGTAGTCGCATCTACATAATAGATACAATAGACACACTGGCTCATTCAGTAAAATCTTAGTGTGATATACCAGAGCTTCATGTGTCTAACTCGAATCCCACCACCACCACCACCACCACCACAACAACAACAATCGTTTGTTTTATTTTGTGCTTCTATTAAATGTTGTCTTTTTCTTCGCTTGCATTGGCTTGCACTTTAACATATCTTAAATATGCTTTGTTATAATTGTTTTATACTACATACAATTTTAAATGGTTTTAAATGATTGTTGGGCAAGTCGTTGCAAATTTTAGAAGGACCATGTATTTAGCCAACGGAATTTATTGGCTAAACTGTTTAGTCTTAAGGACAGACGCTGTACATAAAGGTGTGTCTCTAAGTAGTTTAATCATATCGGTTTGTAATAATATTACTGTAAAAAAAATCAGTTCCGTGAGAAAATACTTTTTATTACTATAAGACATATTTAATATTGATACGTTTTTTGTGTGTAAATATTTCGTGTCATAGTGTGCGTCGCTCAATTAAATTGTCATACAAATATAATTTTCACATGCAAAACTGTCGTATATAGGTGATAACACATTTTTGATTATGAAAATTAAAATGAAATAGAAAATATTACGTAACAATTTTATAAAGTAAAATAATATATACCTCATTCAGGACCAATGCGCTGTTTGTTGTATGAAAGAACATAAAAACACACGCACACACGCACTCACCGGCACGCACATACGCACGCACGCACGCACGCACCCCCATCCGCCCCCTATATCATAAGATCATTCGTTTCAACTTATCGAAACATGATGTGCATGTACACATATATTATTTAAAGACTACGAGCTACAAATTTAAATATTTATCAACGGTAAGCCACCAATTCAGAAGATATTATAAAAGAAATGGTAAATGTATCGGAAAATGACTCTTTTCCATATTCAATCATTGCAAGTTTGGTCCTTCATCATTATCGATGCTTTCCAATTCTACCAACAGGCGTTCTTTTGAAGAGTATTTCATTCCAAATTAATCTTAATTTCATTATAATTTAAAGTGGTCGCGACAATGAATATGGATATTTTCTCCGTAGTCTCCACAAGCAATAGTTTTCTTTAATATGCATATAAATATTATAATCTAGACTGTCTATGTACCATGCTGACAAATCACCTCCCTATCCTGGTGTAATATCATTTTCACACAAATTATATTGTCAGTTGAAAAGCTTCAACTTTACACCAAATTATATTTCGATTACATTTCTGTGGTTCATTACTTTTTGCATTTATAATAAGGTTAAAAGTTGTTTACTCACGCTCCGTCATATTTGGACTTGCCAATTAGCCGGTAATACTGTATACTTTTACATCTTTTTTCAGCTTAAATGCCGGCATTTTGGCATGTACAAATCCATCTGATTTTAGAATAAAATCGACCAAATGATGGCAACAGACTTTGATTGAAGAACTATTTAAGATAGGCTAGGTAAAACACCATCAACGCACCGTAGATAATTTGGTAAGAGGTTCCATGGTACTAGTTCCATAATTTTGAGAATTGAAACATTAATAGGTCTCATTTAATGTGGACAAAAGTCATGAAAACAGCTCAAATCTCTAGACCACCATTTCATAAAACCCGTATGTTCTGAAATCACCAGTCTGTTTTGTGTTGTTTTTGAAAACATCGCAGCCACCAATTATGAACATTATAGCACCAAGTGTATGCTTATTCGGATGCACAAACATTCGGACAATTGGTAAACTCAATCTCATACGGACACCTATCGTTCTATGAACATTACTGTTCCAGTTATATTTCATCCTCAACGTCTAGAAAGAAATTATTTTCACTCAATTGTTCATATTCTAACTGGCTTTCTACATAATCCACATAACAAGTTCAATGTGTTCAAGAAAAGAGGTCTTCATTTTATTCATATCAATATACGTAGTCTTCTTCCCAAGTTGGATGAGCTACGCCTGATAGCACGGGAAACTAACGCTGCCTGCATTGCCATATCTGAAACCTGGTTGGACGACAGTGTGTTTGATTCAGAACTATCAATCCTAAACTACAATATTCATCGCAGGGACAGGAATCGGCATGGCGGTGGTGTTTGTCTGTACATACGTAGTGATATAGCTTTTAACACTCGTGAAGACCTTCAACACCAGGACCTAGAATCATTATGGATTGAACTTTTACTACCCAAGACAAAGCCAATTCTTCTTGCTGCTATTTATAGACCACCCAAGCAAAATGACTTTTACACTATTTTAGAAGAAATCTGCACGAACAGTACACATTTCAGTGAATATGAAACTTTTATCATGGGTGATTTTAACAGTGATGTTTCTACTACAAACTCTTACCATAGTTCTTTAAAACATTTTATGAACATGTTTGATTTTAAACAGATTATTACTGATTTTACTCGCATTTGTAAAACATCATCAACTGTCATAGATCTTGTTTTAATCTCTGATGTGTCCAAAGTCTCACAGTCTGGTGTAATTCATACCTCATTCAGTGATCATTTTATGACTTATCGTACAAGGAAAATCACTAAACATTTTATTGGTAAGCACAATATTTTAACTGTTCGTTCCATGAAAACTTACAACAAAGAAAACTTTCAATTTTCACTCTTATCCACTGACTGGAATAGTGTTCTTTTAAGTGATAATGTAAATGAAGCTTGGCATAATTTTAAGACAATATTTTTATCTGTTCTAGATAGCATTGCACCAGTCAAACAAATTAAAGTCAAACAACGCTCTGAACCATGGATAAATTCTGAAGTTTTAAAATGTATTCAGGAAAGAAATAACGCTTTTTTTGCTTACAAACATGATAGGTCTGACTGTAACTATGAAAGATTTAAATCTCTCAGAAATAAAACACAATATGCAATCAAGAAAGCTAAGGAAGATTATTTTACTGAGACATGTAGAGAGCAAAAGTCTGATTCTAAATCTTTATGGACAACGTTGAAGCAATTGGGTCTACCATCTAAAAAGAGCACAGGTTCATCTAGTAAACAGAGTATTGGCCTCACTATTGACAAGGAACTTTGCTTTGATGCTTCAAAAGTTGCTGAATGTTTTAGCCATTTTTATACAACTGTTTCAGCAAATCTAGTTTCCAAATTACCTAAACCTTCTTTCAAGTTTGGAAAGGATTTTTTATCTAGTTTTTATTCACAAAAAGGTGTATTTCCAAATAACTTTTCATTTTCTCTTGTTTCGGACAAAAAAGTTCAAAAGTACTTAAGCTCTCTAAGTTCCAAAAAGGCCACTGGTTTAGATGGTATCCCGGCTCGTTTTATTGTTGATAGTGCAGATGTCATAGCACATCCCCTTGCTCATGTGATAAACTTGTCTTTGATCCAGGGTATTGTACCTGATGAACTGAAGGCAGCTAGAGTTGTTCCCCTATTCAAGAAATCTGACAAAACCAAAGTTGAAAATTACCGTCCTGTCTCTATTTTAGCTGTTTTCTCTAAAATCTTTGAACGGGTTGTATATGACCAGGTAGAATCTTATTTAAAGGAACATAACCTCTTGTACAATTTCCAATCTGGCTTTAAAACGGGGTTCTCCACAGACACCTGTGTAATTCATTTATCTGATTTTATTAGATTTCAAATGGACAGTGGCAACTTTGTTGGCATGATTCTTTTAGATTTACAAAAAGCTTTTGATACTGTTGATCATGTTATTCTAATATCAAAGCTTGAAGCCATTGGTCTTGGTCATGATATTGTTTTATGGTTCAAATCTTACCTCTGTGATAGGCAACAACTGGTTGATGTGTCCAGTACTCATTCTTCTTTTAGCAAGGTTACCTGTGGAGTTTCGCAAGGTTCAATCCTTGGCCCCCTATTGTTTTTAATATATGTTAATGACATGTCAGCAGTTGTCAATAACAAACTCCTGTTGTATGCAGATGATTCTGCTATTATAGTCACTGGCAAAGATAGGTTACAGATAGAACAGGAATTGTCTAAAGAACTTCAGTCTGTCAGTGAGTGGTTAGTAGACAATAAGCTATCACTTCATCTTGGGAAAACTGAGGCTATTCTTTTTGGTTCCAAAATTCGCCTAAAGAAAGGCAGTTCTCTTTATATATCTTGTAATGGTACAGACATTAAGTCTACCTCTTCAGTCAAATACCTTGGAGCCTTGTTAGATAATTCCCTGTCTTGTGATGAAATGGTCAATTCCGTTATTCAAAAGGTCAACTCCAGACTCAAGTTTCTATACCGCAAGCGCAATTTTCTAAATGAACATACCAAGAAACTTTTAGTAGTCTCGCTCATTCAGTGCCACTTTGACTATGCCTGCTCTTTTTGGTTCCATTGTCTTACAAATAAGCCGAAAAACAAGCTGCAAGTCACTCAAAACAAAATGATAAGGTTTGTGTTGAGCTTAGAACAAAGATCACACATATCTAAGAATCATTTCAAAGATCTCAATTGGCTACCCGTGCAGAAGAGAGTTGACCAAATAACACTGTGTCATGTTTTTAAAATCAAGCATGGGCTGGCCCCAGATTACATGTCGGAACATTTTGTGTCACAAGACAGTGTCCACTCTCACAATACCCGGTTCAGTAAAAGTGGTTGTTTTTCTGTTCCAAAGGTCAAATCCCATGGCTTGAAGTCTTTTTCTTACAATGGCTGTAAACTCTGGAATCAGCTGATTTCGAACATAAGGGCTATTACCAACCTTAGTCTGTTTAAAAACAGTATTAAACAGCATTACCTTTCTGTGATATAACTATTCTATTGATCTGTAATTATTTTATACTACATACTGAATATGATCTCAAGTACCAGTTTTCTTTCTTTTTTAATATGTGATTATATTTAACCTGTGATATTTTTATTCAGTATTACTTCTTACGTATGATAGCAATAACAATTAATAACCATTGAACTCTCAAACTTGTGATATTTTTAAGTATCTTAAATTCAAAGTTTTTTTAGGTTTTCTTTCAACTTAAGGTAACCTCTCTATGTTAACCACACTTATTGGGACCACAATGGAAATAGGAGTTCGCTCTTTTTTGTGCTATCCTTGAATAATTATTGCTTGACATGGTATTATATAAAATCAAATACACACATTTCGATAATACATTTTACTGATATATTTTTACTATTTTTAATAACTCAAATTTACCTATCAAATGTGAATTGTTAAAGTGTCATTCATCTTTGCGATATTGTATTCCATGTGCAATGCTCTATTATTCTGAATAAACTATAGCGACGTCCTGCTATTTGATCGAGGAGGACACCAGACTGCGTAGAACCACCGGCACACCGCAAGTCAACTGGAAGATGTTCGTTCAGAACGGGACTCGATCACACGCGGTGCTAAAACTAAGCAGACAGGGGAGTCACACAATGGCAACTCTACCACTACGCCACGGGCGCTTCAAATAACAAGTTTCGACGCCCTTAAGAGTATGGTTATGTTTCTGGCGAAGAAAATGAACATAAATCAGAAACTGAATACCAAATCAAATTTTAATTCTTTCTTTATAAAAACACAACAACATTATCATCAGTCCATGTTTATGCAGTCTAACTAACCGAATTAACCTTTGGTTTCAAGTATCATTCAATTACATATTTGAAAAGTTAGACGACAAACTTTGATTGATGTACTGCCTGAAGTTTCTTAAGGACGACGGTAACATAGCAGGAGTTTCTAGTCGGGTAAGTTTTATACCTAAATTTTATTTTAATGATCGATTTGCAAAAAAAAAAGCACCCCAAAACTCTACGGCTTTAACCGTGATTTTTGATACTGTCAAGTTGACAAAATAATACGCTCAATTAAATATGCGTCTATAAATATGGAAGCATTTGATGAAGGGGACACTTTGTTAGCTACATGACAGGTTTTATTAAAAAAATCAACACAACGAATACCTTGTTTGTCTGCGGTTTTTATCACGTTATGTTTATATTTAACGGAAATGAATAAAGGTTCTTTATGATTATTAATTTTGTAAGACTGTTTCCCTTAACTTAGTTGTTAAAAGTTCACAAAATTTATAAAATTGAAAGGTATGTTCTTTTTTTTTCATTAAATAAGTGAAGTAGGATTAAATATTTCTAGTAAAATCACTACTTTTTAAAAACATTCAAATTAATATGGTCATTGATTTTGTAAGACTATCACCCTTAATTTTCTAAATTTGAAGGTTTTAATTTTTAATTCCACTATAAAATTATAAAAATTATATTACAACGGCAGCAGACGTTTGAAAGTTCTGCGGTCTTGGTATAGAACTTAAGTTCCAATCTTACAAGTGTCACCCCACACACAATACTTATGCTGTTTAGGTGTCGCTCTAAATCTTGAGTGGCACTTGTTCTGACATTTTCTGATGCGATGTACTTTTCAGACTGTTACTAGTGAACGATAATAGTCAGATAAAACAATTTAGAAGCGGTACGGTGCTTTGTTTCTACATTTTATTCATAAAATATGAAGGCAAAACGATCAGTGTTCATTACATTGCCTCAGGTTGCACTTAAATTTATCAACGTAATACAATACTACCTGACCTAATAACTAATATAATCCGACTATAATCTTTTCAATTTGAGCGCAATGTATTAATTCGGGTTACATACTGTACCAATAAAACTCGGAGAAAAAAGTCAAGGTTAAAAACTAAAAAGGCTACAGTTTTGAAATACTTTTTGATATATAGATTCATTCTAAGTACAAAAGGTCCTGGATTCGATCCAAGGTCGGGGCAAACCGGAGTTTCACCATGCCATACGTGTATTCAATGCAGCCAGTTGATTGTGTCCGGTTCATGAGGGTAGTCAGGCGACTTGCAGACCGTGTCAGAAGAATGCAACAGTATGTAGTATTATGGCTGGCATGCTATCACAATCAAGACAGCTCCATAAGTGAACATGTTTTTACATTTGTTGATGTGAATTTAAACATAAATGAAACAAACACAGTGTTTCTTATTTGGTTTTGCTGTTATGTTTTAAGTTTAACAACACTAGTCACCTCCATAAATACGCTTACTGTTGTTGTTGACTACCTTTGGCTTAAAAATAAATATAGGTTTAGCAGTTCAGTTTTCGCGGTAATGGAGAAGTTTAGCTTTAGTTTAATTATTTTATTGATAAAATGCCCGTAAAAATAACATAGTATAACTAGTTTTATAAATAGTTTTCATTTATAAGTGTTATAATTTATTAAGATGCAATTATGGTTGTATAATAATAATAATTTTCAACGCAATATTCGAACATATTTTATTAGTTTATTGTTTTTACATAGTTTAGCATTAATTTAGCCTAAAGATAACCTCCTTACGCTGTCAATTCAAAATAAAGATAGCTGGGTCTGTTGAACAAATCTCAGTTAATATTTATTTTAACTATTCTTATCATTTTTCACTTTTTCAGGCATATTATTATAGATAAAACACCTTAATGACATCATTATATTTTATATAACATACACCACATTCGTGTTTAATGTTATTACTTAGTTTATGTTTTTGTTTATAATTTTATAGCTTTTAAAATAAAATGTTTTATATATTGTTAAAGTATTGCTTGTTATTCTTTTAAATTTTGAAAGTTGCCTGGTTTGTCTAGCTCGAGATCCATTTATTCCAGGACTGTTGGGTGCCGACACCAAATGAAGAAGAAAAATGTTGCTAATATACCGGCGCCGGGGCAGAAACTGTGGTCGGGCATCTACTTTGTTGGGTGATTGATACACAACAGCACGCATATGATATACGTGAATATTTTATTTTATTGCATGTATGGTGTTTTTACTGATTAATCTCTTCTATAACTGAGGCGTAATTATTATTTCTTAAAAGAGATACTTCAGTTTTTATTGGTTATCTGCAAGATACCTTGCCTATGATCATTAACAACACAGAACTTAATACAAACATAATAATGAGTAAAAATACTATGAAACAGTAAGATAACGAACTGAGCAAAGTAAATACATACCAAACAGAACAGGAGAACATAGCAACAAGGGATGTAACCCCTCTCGGTAAACTTCACTCATGTTTAACATAATTATCTCCCTTAAAATCAATTGCGATACGCTGGAGTGCGACGCCTATACATGGAATGGTCAATAAAATTGCACATGGGGAAAGTTTGTTTTGCGGACTTTAATAGGTTACACGACACTTTATGAATGTGTTCTTTACTCTATAGTAAATGTCAAAACTTTGGAAGCAATTTATCAGCGAACCGTTTCTTTGGGAACCTCAAAACTATATGTGCTGAGAAAGAGCAATTAAAAGGGTCTCTGCGTAGAACAGTTGCAAAGACATTTATCCGCCCCTGAAAACATACACAGTAATTTTTGCATAGTGTACCCGCACAATTTCAGTGAACTTATCAGTTCAGGTCCAAATGGATCTGTCCATTATTGAGAGTAGGAGTAAAAGTATTTTGAATTTTCATAGCTTTACAATGGTTTTGGCTTTGTTTTGCACCAGATTGTATGATTTTGTCCTCATTCTAGCAAAAATAGCAAAAAACAAAATAATCTATCTTATAATATCAAAAAACTTTATATCAGGAGCACTACTTCCGCTGTACATTATGCTTAACACACCTTTACAATAACCCGATTAAAATCTGGTCCAAATTCGGTAAAGAGCATTCTGTTATTCTGTATTTTTATTATTATTATTTAAAATTTATTTTATGTATGTATGTAGTTTTATGCAGACATATCAGAAAACGAGAAATTCTTTTTATTATTACAATGTCTAAATCTTGCAGGTAAATGCACATGGATTCTCGGTACGCCTTTAAATGTTTACACTTAAACGTCCTTCTTGTTCGGACTGCATGCTAACAAAGTGATATCATCTATTAACAACTAAACAGTCAGAAATGACTTCTTCTGAACGATTCATTGAATATGCACGATAAATTCTGACTTTAGTGCAATGTTTTGCAACAATTAAAGATACTCGCAATATACTAAAATACAGTTCCTAATTCGGCAAACTGCGTTCTATTTTTGATTGATTGATTTTTTATTTATTTTTGTATGTCTAACTATTATGCAAACATGGTAAAACGAGAGATTTTGGTTTATTTATTTTTCTAATATTAAAAATTCTAAACCTTTAGCTAAATGAACAGGGAGACTCTCTGCACCCTTACTTACGAAAGTAGATAGGAATGCTCTTCGGTACGTCCTTCGACGTTCGGTGTGCATGTTAACAAATTGAGATTAAAATGTTCACGCAAATCCAAAAAAATGGCATCTCCAGTGCTGCCAGCGTGCAGGAATGCTTTTTATAACATCTCTGAGGTGTTTCTGGTCAGATAATTTTGTTTTCGGACTCTGGATCGGAGTTTTTCATATTCAATCCCTAGTCCCGCCACGACAAGTTTTCAAAAGGATCTTATAAAAGATTTGGATGTTTAATTCACTTGCATAAGAGAAACGCCCAACACAACAAGAAAGCATTTATAATATGCTTGAAGTGTTCATGGTCAAGAGGTTAAGGTTATAGACTCGGGATCAGATGGTTCCGAATTCAAACCTTAGACCCGTCATGACAAAATTATAAAAGATCTTATTACCGATTTGGATAATCATTAAAGAAACGTCTGAAACACACCACCACGTTATAACAGTTGAAGTCTTCTTGGTAAAGAGGTAAAGTTTATGCACTCAAGGTTGTGGGTTCAAAGGCTAGACCTGACATGAGATTTATTCCTTGTCAATACTTTTATTACACGAACTTTTAACAAAACCAGAATATGTTCGGACCAATAATTACGTAATAACACCCAAATTTACTAGAAAGCAATAGCCATCTTGGATAATATATTTAATAATTTAATCAATAAATACCTTTCACTTGACAGCAACTTTTGTTAAGTTCAGCTCAGTGTGTAATTATAAACCGCAGCAGCACATGGTTATGTACCTTGTAATAACATTACTTTGTTACAACATTAGTTCCATCGGGATAAAGGACATACTAGATCTTTCTGTCTTTACCATTTCTCTTAATTTGTCTCCATCCATTTCACTTTAAATGTGAGAAGTATGTTAAGTTTAGGATATATTAAACATTGTTCTTTGTATACATAATACTATGTTCTAGAAAAATACTACCTGAATAATAATAATTTGTGTAATATGAGGCTGCTGCACATGGGCAATTTGTGCTTGTACACTTTAATTTCATTGTTAATTTTGGCTTTTTTCGGCACATGTAACCTCTTGGAAAACCTATTAAATGGTTTTGGGTTTCGCTTTTATTTGGTTTTAAACCATTCTATCGTCTCAGGAATAAGCCTATACGTAATTTACATACTCTTCCCTATTTATTTAATTATACTGAAATTCAAAACCTTCAAAATAATAAACCTTTTCAAACATGTCTTTGTTAATTGCCCCCATATTGCTTTGACCTGTTAACCTGTTCCAGTTTTTGCGTCACATTTGATGCTTCTTATCAACGACTTTTCTTGTTTATAAATGGAACGTTTCATCTGCATGATACATGTATACATGATCTGGTAGCGCAATTTGTAGAGCATCAGCTCCGGGTATTGAAGACCCGAGTTTTATCCGGGGCCGCTAAATACCAACGTCGTTAACATGGTAGTGGTTTAGCTCCCTTGCTAAGCCAATATAAGGGTAGTTATAGTCTTGTTGGCTCTGGTGCTTGCATTTTATACCACATTTATATGTTATAAGTGGAGGCTATATATGAACAGTTTGATCCACCAATTTGGTGCTTGCGGGGTGGGGGTATGTTCACCTTTAGGTCTTTAAGAATAAGAAGGACAGGAAGGTAAAAAAGAAAATACAAGAATGCAAATAATAGGAATGTAATAAAGAATGAGGGGGTATACTCTGAAGAACTACCGGACCTGGTAGCGCAATCGGTAGAGCGTCGGCTCCAGGTACGGGAGGCCCCGGGTTCGATCCCGGGCCGCGACATACCAAAGTCGTTAAAAATGGTAGTGGTATAGCTTCCTTGCTAACGCTCAAGCAAATATAAGGGTAGTTCCACGACTGGTTGGCCCGGTGTCAGGATAATGTGACTGGGTGTGGTATCATGCGATGTGTTCACGGCATGCTATACACAGTGAAGGCATCACTATATCTGCTTCAAGTGGACACCGTCTCCAGATAACTGAAATACTGTTGGTGGGACGATAAACCCCCAAAAAAAAAACAAAAACAAAAAAAAAACAAACAAACTCTGAAGAAGAAAGAAAAAGACAAACATAAATGCTGGGTGACAGGCAGACAGCCGGGCACCCACATGCATACAGAAAAACATACACAAACTTACGGCCACCTGTACCAGTAAATATAGCAATACCGATTTGGGAAATAATAACATAACAATCGCATTTACGTTACACTTCGTTTAATAACTTTGATATAAAAGAGTTCTTCATATGTATAAAAAAAGAACAGAGTGCCAGCATTACATTTTGACAGTTTACCGATAAATGGCGGTTTGGATTGCCTACGTTTACCTATCTGAGGGATCAATAGAAGTTTTGCAAACAGTGGCAACAATGCAATCTGATGGTTTAAGTATACGGCGCAGAGCAGCATAAGATGATACACAAATTCTTACAACGGACGGCCGACCACTTCAAAAGGAGGGTCATTTGTTTGTCTTTTAGGTCACTGCGCGAAAGCTTAAATTTCCGTTCATTATTAAACTCTACCCACTAATCAATATGCAAATAAAGGTAAGAAGCTAAGTATACCAGGGCTTCTTTTCGTGGGATAGTCACTGGGTCGTCTTAATGGCTTTGTACTTAACGCAGATGATTTTAGTTATGTTGATATTTATTGGGGTTTTCATTCCACCAACAGTATTTCAGTTATCTTGAGACGGTATCCACGTGAAGCAGATATAGTGCTGCCTTTACTGTTTATAGCATGTCGTGAACACCTGACACGAAACCACATTCAGTCACATTATCATGACATCGGGCTAACCAGTCGTGGAACTATCCTTATATTTGCTTGAGCGTTAGTAAGCGAACTCTACCACTACTATTTTAACGACTTTGGTATGTCGCGGCCCGGGATCGAACCCGGGGCCTCACGACGCTCTACCAATTGCGCTACCAGGTGCGCTTTTTAGTTAACATACAGCTTACATCTGGTGTTCTTTTGCTATAGCCATATAGCAGACTGGGTCACGTTAAAGGAATATGTATCTCTAGAGATTTTCATAAACCTGAAATCTTTATTTACATAAACATGATATTTCAGCTTCGTATTCCTTATTACACTATATAGGGAGGAGGATGTCAAGGTTCAAAAGTGAAATGTTTCATTTCAAGAAATTACATAATGAGCAGTAAACAATTAAAGACTTGGCCATAGTGGGTCGAATCGGGGATGGATCCAGGGTGGGCGATGGGGATGCATCGCCCCGCCTCCCACCAATCAGGTAAACGAGTTGTGAAAACACATGCATTTAATTCTCTGTTGACTGCTTAAGTCGAAGTTAGGGTCCCTTACTGTGTATATATTTCTAGTATTTACTGCGATAAAATTAAGTGAATCTTGATTCATTCCCCCCCCCCTCTCCATCAACACAATTTTCTGGATTCGTACCTGGGTCGAGTTTTCATCTTTTAACTTTTTGAGAAATGAGGAACTTTGTTAAACCACACCGCATAATTAATTAAAATATTACATTATGTTTAATGTTTTTGAACATGCTGTCTTTAAAAATACCTTATCTACAGCTTAGGATAACCCTTAGCTTCGCGGTCAGATCTGAATAATGGAGATATGATGCAATTTGACTGCTAATATTATTTATTTTACGCCTAACTTAATTAATTACAATTTGTAGAAAATCATTGACTAACTCTTTGCATTGGTTTGTTTACTTCAACGCAAAATTAACGGTTAGGCTAAAATGATAGGCAACTACATTGTTAAACATTTAAATCTGTAATATTTTGCTGTGGGTAATGACATTGATAGAATGCTCACCTGTCATCTTATTCATTAATTGAGTAATAAGGCATTACTTTGATCATATCACTAAAATGTGCGAACACACTACTTGGCGCCGCTCTGCAGAGCGATGCCTCTTATGGAATGCATGTTTTTATGGAGAAGATAGTGTAACCGGCAAAAACAGGAAATCGCAGCAGTTCTGTGAGACCTTTATCAGAGAAAAGAACTGTGCATTCAGTTTATTTACATTGTAGCTTGTACCAATAATGTGTTGCTTGCAATTATAAAAAAAGTAAATGGCATTTATAGGAATTCGCAGCTGTTTGGAGAAGTATTGTTTAACAAAAGAAACCGAGTATACCGATGTTAACAAATGCAGCGTGTGAATACAGACATTGCAGAGAACATGGAAAACAAACAAGGTAGCAAATACTCTACTTCCCAGCAGAGGCATGGTTCGTTACTGTTAATATTTTATGTAATAAGTCGACAGTGTTTTGTTCCCAGGACAGTCATCATCTTGTTTAAAGCGCATGCTCTTTAAGGCGCCTTGGATGTCTCACATCCTAGCTCTTTCTTGTATAAATCATTATGGAACATTCAGATGAAACTTAAGGTTTTAAAGTGTGTATGTAAGCTTACAATTGAACAATATACGCCGGCGTTCAAGTTAATACTTTACATTTTTCGTGTAAATACCAATAGCTTACTACGATACTTAGTCTTGTATCTCCAATAACCACGTGGTAGTGAATTTGTTGGCGGTACCTTTTAGGTTAGACGCCACTAAATAAGATTGTTCTATAATTATTCTGTAGTGAATCTCGAAAAGTAGGAAACAAATCGCACCATGACCAAATTATGATGGACCCCAAAAATCATATATAGGTGAAACTAGCCATTTATTGTCTATCAGAAAGACCCAGAAATAAGCCAACTTTTGCAACTTGTAAGAAGGTAGAATGCACATACCGCCAAATTGTCAGTCGGTAACGCCCAAATTTCAATGAAATGTGTACTTCCTGTAAAAGTTAATCAGTCCATTATTCTGCATAGGGGTTCAAGACTTTTGCTTTCTCTTAATTCTACATGGTTTCAGCTGCTTACTTTTGACACCAAAGATTAAGACTATCTTCAAAATAGGAACTTTAATGCCCAAACATAGCATTAGACTGTTACTAAAGAGAAAAAAGTCCAATGTCACACATTCTACTTTCGGTCGGTATTTAGTGCAACCATCCCTTTTATGGACTAACATTTATAATGCGAGTGGTGGTTGCGGGCAGACAATAGCAGAAATTCGCAGCTGTCAGGCGCGATATCTTTTCTAACAAAACTCCACAGCATGTCGAGCTTAACATTGCCGCTTGCATTTATAAAAAAAATGTCATTAATATAGCAGACAATAATAGGAATTCGCGGCTGTTTGGCGAAGTCTTGTTTCAAGAAAAGGAAATCAAGTATGCGGAAGCTACCACTGCAGTTTGCAATACCAAAAAGGATATTGCAAACCACAAGGAATAAGCAAAGTAGTAGATAGTCTGGCTCCCAGCATATTTGTCGTCTTGTTTAAAGCACATGGTCTCTTCGGCGCCTTGGATGTCACACATCCACGATCTTTCTTGTATTAGATATTACATAAAACATAACATTGTAGTCTAGATAACAACTATGTATCTACACCTCGGCGCCATTGGAGCACTTCTTAACTGTTGAGTTGTAAAACATTTCTTCACCGAAGAATTAACCACATGAACCGACCATAGACATATATATTCTATGGGACGACAGCCTAATTATTAATTCAGTACTATAGCGAATTTTACGACATATATAATACTAACTGTTCATGACACTGAGTTACAAAATATTGTTAGCGTTACAGAGATTCTTCCGAGACGAACAAATATGTCTGGCTTCAATACAACTGGGTGATTTAGGCTTGCGGTATACCTGGGAATGCAATTATGACAATATTTCTATACATTGTGCCAATTTAACGTCAATTTAAAAAAATATATTCGAATTACAAAAAAGAAGAAACTAAATTATACATCTTTAGTACCGCAATAAAACTGTGCCGACGTTTGGGTATCCGTGTGTACAAGATGTACGTCTCTTTAAAAAGAAATTTCTTCTTTTTCTTTCGGAGTCATTGTTATCGTTTCAATATATGATTTTAAATTAGTAAAACTAGTTTTGCTTCTTTTATGCGAATTTCAGAATATATTTTTATATGCCTACAATTAATTGTATGTGGATTATAAAAGTACAAAAATAGAGAATTGTTAATAAATGTATGGAAAAGTTTATAATGAGATTCGGAATTTTATATATTTTGTCTTTTATGTGAGTAGGCCTATTTACTAAGAAGAAGAAGAAAGAGAAGAAGAATAAATTAAAGAAGAAGAAGAGGAAGAAGAAGAGGAAGAAAAA